>CAUYQV010183053.1:0-29996 GCA_963574575.1 Galagoides demidoff
AGACCTCCTGATGCTGGGGGCCCCGTTGCCCCCACTTCTGAGTGCCTGAGGAACACACACCAATGGCCACATCCCTTGCTGATAACTCTGACTCTCTTCCCCATTCCCCATGGGCTGTGGCACTAGAGGCCCAGAGGGATACACTCTGCCCTTCCACCTGCTACCTGGCCCTTATCAGAGGTTATAACTGTGGGGGTCAGGCCTGTGGCCTTCGAGGGGCCCAAGCAAAATTTCCAGGGTGGGGCTCAGAGAAGGGTCCCCTTCCCAGGCAGTCCATAGGCTCATCTTCTAGCCAAGATTGTACAAACACCAGTCCCGGAGCAGCCTGGGAGTTTTCTGCTCTTGGAGCTTGGTCTCCCCAGGAGGACTTGCTGTGTGGGGCCTTGGCAATGAGGAAAAGGGAAGATACGTGGATTCCCCAGCCCTGTGGACCGAGGGAGGGACTGAGAAGACCTGGGAAGCTGGACCACCACAGGCCCAGCCAGGCTGTGGACACACCCAGTTTCCAGGGGACCTGAGGAAGGGAACCCTCAGGCTGGGGATCCTTGGAAGTCACAGCAGGAACAGGGACAGGGGTGTCAAGGGGCAAATCCTATGGATCTGAGGAAGGGGTGAAGTACCCCACCTGGGCCTGCCCACCAGGGCCTTCCTCAGGAGCCCAGAGCATCTGGGAGGCCCGCAGGGTCCAGCACCAGGACGGGTTGCCCACCCTGTGGGCAGATGCTGGGAAGGGGCAGCTGAATCAGCCAGCAGAGAAACACAGGGGGAGGTGCACGCTTGGTGAGGCTGGCAAGTCCCAGCTGCAGGGCAGGAAGGAGGGTCCAGACTCAAAAATAAAAAGGGAAAGGCCAAGCCAGTCGGCAGCCTGGCCATTTTGAATTCTTCTGTGCCGTTAGCTCCACCTGCTGAAATAAACCCCTTCCTCTTATAAACGCGGTGTTCGGGTGCTCTTTCTCTCCACTGGGCCTCGTGCTACTGCATCATGCCCATCTCTCTCTGTCTCCCTGTCTCTGCTTCTCTCTGTGTCCCTCTTCCCTCTGTCTGTGTCTCCTCCATCTCATCTCTCTCCCTCTCTCTCTCTTCTGTGTGTGTCTCTCTGTCCCCCTCTCTCTGCCCCCACCCTGCCTGTCTCTGTCTCCCCGACCTATGTTCCCCTGTGGTGCACCCAGCAACCCCTCTCTGCACCTGTGAGTGATATCCACCTGCTTCCACATCACTTCACACTCCATGCAGGGAGCAGGACAGGCAAACAGAGCCGCTGCCAGAGACCTCTGGGGGCACCTCTCACTCAGGGGCCTTAGACTCCCATACCCTCGCGTGCCAGGATAGCCCCTCAGAAAGGTCCCCAGACTCTCATTTTCTCTTGGGACAGAGAGGGACCCTGAGGTCATCACCAGCAAAGTGGGCCTGGGCGGTGCGCTGCCGGGAAGGGCTTGGCAGGGAAGGCCCAGCAAGTGCCTACACAGCACTGGGAGGGGGTGTGTACAAACCTGGGGTTCTGGGGGTACTGGGGTGAGGGTGGGGTACACATTGGCAGAACCATGGACCTCCTCCCTGGGTCTCCCAAAAGCCTGTTTGTGCGTAGGCTGAGGACAAGGAGGTGGGACTTTGGCCAGTCACTCCTCCCAGGCCAAGAAAATGTCTTGGCAGCAGGGCAGGAAGGGCCTAGGGAGATGCCAGGCCCACACTGGCAATGGGGCCTCAGCTCTCATGCAGCTTCCTGAGTGACTGCACCTTCTGATAGGGGGTGGGGGGAAGCAAGCAGCTGCAACTCCAGAAAGGCTGCAGGGGAAGCACCTGCCCACATACCAGGGGGCCAGGGGACATACCTGACTGCATACAGTTGGGGGGGGAGGGGGCGGGGACTCACCTGCCCGCATATGGGATGGGGGCCAGGGTGGGCGTGGCCAGTGCAATCCCTGTGGGGACATGACTTGCAGACGTTGAGTGGGGCAGAGACGCACAGGAGAACCAGCCCAGAGTCCCACAGGAGCACACACAGAGCTGTCCCGCGCCTTCCAGGGAGCCATGGGAGGCATCCATCTCTTTCTGCTGGTGATCCTGCTGTACTCCAAACAGGGTGAGTCTTAGGGATCACCCTGGGGCAGGGGACTTCCAAGCCCCAGGGGAAGCTCTCTGTCGTGACATGGAGCTAGGTCCTGTGTCTGTCTGCTTACCCTAGCTCTGAGCCTGAAGTGCTATGCTTGTCCTGAGAACGACGATACCCAGTGCCTTATCACCACATGCCCCCCAGGGCCAGGGTACTGCTTCACAGCCAATATGACCGTAACCTACAATGATGGTGAGTTCCCCCGACCCAGAGTGTTGGTACTGGAAGGAGCCACCAAGAGTCAGGTCAGAGGACTCTGATCTGAGGTTCCCCTTGGCCTTGCGGGAGGAGGGCAGGTGCAGCAAGGGGCATGTGTCCCTCAGCCCACATGCCTCATTGTCCCTATCTGTACCCAGAGACTGGACCTCCCACAGGAGTGGGCCGGGGGGGGTGCTGCTTATGTGGGAGGCAGCAGATGACTGAGGCCAGTGGGGGAGCAGCCTTGGTGGACAGAAGGCTCTGGGGGCTCTGAGGCAGATGCCCACTTTCTTATCATAGGGAAGAAGTTCGCAGGGATGCCAAAAGGCTGTATTGTTTCCTGTGAGACCTCTTCACACTCAGTCAAGAGGATGTCCCAGTCAGGGAACCCTGATCTGAGGCTCCCTTCAGCCGACTCCCAACCAGGGAGCTTGGCTGATGGGCAGAAACCTCCCAAATTTGAAGTGAAGGACTTGAAATGCTGCGACACCGACCTCTGCAATGGGGCTGTCCAGGTGAGGCACGGCCTCTGGACCCTGGCTGGGGCACTCCTGCTCAGCCTGGGGCCCATGCTTCTCTGGACTCTGCTGTGAAGGCCCTCCTGCAACGTGGATGGGGGTCTCCTCCAGAAAGTGAGGAAGGGACATCCTCCTGGTCACTAACCGCAGCTGGCACAAGCAGTAGGCCTGCCTCCAAACCACCTGTCCTCCATACGCTCAGACCTGGGAGTGCCCAGCAAACACCCTGGCTGTGCTTGGACTGGTCTTGCCCTGCTGTCCAGGGCCGTACCCTAAGCTCAGCCTTCTACTCGCACCCAACCCCCCAGCCACCAGCACCCTACCATATGCCAGGAGCTCACTGCCTTCTGCAAGCACCACTGATTGATCCAAAACCCTAGATGCAGAGACACCCAACCTGGGCTGGTCAGGGCCCCTAGGAGAGCAGCACCCACAGGCCCTCTGGCTGCAGGTCCCCTAATTGCACCAGGCAGCTGCAAAGATAAAATAAATATTTTCCCCACAAGCATCTTGGTCTGTGTATGGCATTTATTTCCACCGGGTTCAGGGGATGGGCAGCTGGGTGGTCTCTGCCACCTGTCCTGAGTGATGGCGTTCATTCCCACTGGGCTCAGGGGACGGCAGCTGTGGTCTCTGTCTCCTGTCCCGAGTGATGGCAGTCATTCCCACCGGGCTCAGGGGACGGGCAGCTGTGGTCTCTGCCACCCGTCCCGAGTGATGGCATTCATTCCCACTGGGCTCAGGGGATGGGCAGTTGTGGTCTCTGTGTCCTGTCCCGAGTGATGGCATTCATTCCCACCAGGCTTGGGCATGGGCAACAGTGGTCTCTGCCGCCTGTCCCAAGTGATGGCTTGTCACCACCAAGGTGTTTCTTCAGCCAGAAAATCCCAGGGGGCCAGTTCTTCCCAATCAGTGAGATGGCCCCTCACTCCTCCCCTACAGGCACTGTCTTTCCTCAGGGCAAGCTCCCTGTTCTCTGCAGCCCCTCTGAGGACTCCCCCCAGGACTCCCCACAGGAAAGACCCCTCTACAAGCCCGTGAGGTGGTGGCTGCAGTGCCAGGAGTCCTCATGGCAGACCAGGTGGTGGGTGAGGAGGGGTCTGGCCTGGCCCCGTCCTCCTTCTGCGTCCTTTTCTTCCCTCCAGCACCTGCTCCCAAGGAGGCCCACACCTGGGTCTTTCAAACCAAGGCTCTGAACTCCCCCAGCCCCCAAGACCCCACTCCTCCTATGGGACAAGATGACCACAGCCTCCCCCCACCCATCTCCCACAGCGAGAAGTCTCCCATTATAGTCCCCTAATGTGGCTCCTGGAACCCCAGAGTAACACCAGGGGTAAGGCCTATAGGGCCTGGTGGCCTGGCCCTCCACTCACAATTGGGTGAGGTGAAGCACTCAGGCCCAAGGGGTGTGATCACTGGGTGCCCACCTTGACTTTCTTCTGCCAAAGACATGGATCCCACCCTAAGCCACAGTAAGCAGAGGGGGTAATAAACTCCCAGAGGGCCCTTAGGCCTCCCACCCCCGAACACAGGGAGGGCCTAGGATGGGGACTTCTACCCCAGGAGTGGCTGGGCCCAGGCAAGACAGGGACAGGGTTGCTGGGTAATGACCCCAGACCTCTCTGGGCCCAGTTTGACCTCTGGGGTTCTGACCCCAACTATGAGGAGTCTGAGGAGCAGAGAGGCTAGGGGCTGGAGGCATGGTGGGGATGGGTGCCCACACCTCCCGAGAGCCTCCCAAGGAGCCACTTGTTTCTGTCCCCTGATAAGGCCCACCTGGGACAAGGGGGAGGCCGGGCCCCTCTTTTTGTGTCCTCTTCCAGGTCCCTGGTGGTATCTCAGGATGAGCAACTTGTTTTAGGGACCCCCAGTGCTGGGCTGCTCTCCACAGGCACCTGAGGCCTTTCCCTGATTGTTCCCGTCAGGGGTGGGTAGAGGTGACGTCTGTGTTGGTATATGGGTGGTGCCTATGTGATCGTGTCTGTGCATGCACAGAGTACGTGTGGCACACACACACGAGTACCAGCATGTGTCTGGGTGAGGGGGGAGTGTGTATGCAAGGGGTGTGTATGTTTGTGGTGGGGTGTGTTTATGTGTGTTGTGTGCTGTGGCTGTGTGTGTGTGCATGCGAGGACTACATGCTATGGTGAGTGTGTGTGTCTGTGTGCTGTGGCAGGGTGTGTGTCACGCATGCTCTGAGCAGTGTGGGGGAGAGAGGGCCCCAGGGTGGGAGGTCAGCCAAGCAGAGCTGGCCCAGGTGCAGGTGGGGGTGGCCCCGCAGCCTGCAGTTTCCTTTCCCCAGAACTGCGCCTCTTCCTTTTCCCGCTCCAGGATTTGGAGCCGGGCCAGGGTAGCAGAGCAAAGGCACAGGTCCTACCACTGCCCATCTGGAGGGCGAGGGGGGCAGGGGCCTAGAGGCTGCTGTCATCTGACCCAGCTGGAGATGCCAGGCCCTGAGGCAGTGTGCTGAGGAGACTGGGAGCCCAGTGGACAAGAAGAGGCACCTCTAACCCTCCCAGAAGTTAGAAGACCCCTCTCCTACCCACCCAGTGTCTTCAAGGGAGAGCTCTTCCTGTAGGCCTGAGGGAGGCTTCCTCAAAAGAAGAGATAAAAATCAAAATCTCCGAGGGAAAGGGGAGCCAGCTCCTGGGAATCAATGATAACTCAGCCCCAGGGTCACTAGGGATTCAACCTCTGCCAGGGCCTCCCAATCCCCCTTCCTGAGTGGGTCCAAGTCCCAGGGCCCCTCCTGCATGGGGCAATTCCAGGGGGGAGGAAGTGAGGGCCAGCGGGGGAGGGGGCAGTGGCAGGCAGTCCAGACAAAGACTCTCAGGGCCCAGACCCTCCATGTGGTGTGGATAGGAGGCCAGGTGACTAGCCTTCCCCAGTAACTGGGCTCCAAGCCTAGCCAAAGGGCTTGAAGGAGTAAGACACGGAAGAGGGGGCTGGGGAAGGTGGTGATGGGTCAGGCAGTGGGACCTGTGTGTGCCAGGTCCTGAGGAAGCTCAAAGGAGCAGAACCCCCAGGAATCAAAACTTGTGCCTTCCCTGTGTGAATTAAAATAAAATCTTAAGCCCCCTCCTCCCTGCTGCTAACTGAATGGACCCCCTCTTGGCCAAGGGGACCCCAGAAATACCCCAACACTGAGTTGCTGGCCATAAGAAGGGAGGTCAGACCTGCTCCGTCAAGCCCCCTCCCTTCTTGGCTATGTCCTTGGTATGTGTCTGGCTAACAGGCCTAGGGCTGAACCTCTCCTCCAGGCCCTCAATTTACTCAACAGATGGCTGGAGTTTGCTAAATGTCCCATGACTTGTTTCTGATTAACAGATTTCCTTAAGTTAAAACATTCCAAGCCCTTAGATAAAGCTTCATTTCTTTAACCAATTACAAATCAAAGAATCTTTAAATTCACCTATAACCTTCAACACCACCCTCTTTGAAATGTCCCCCGTTGAGGCCAACATATACCTCCACATACTGACTTAGGGTCTTCTGTGAACTCCTGTCCCCCGTGAATGCAGAAAGCTAAACCTGGAGGCTGTGTGCTCCAGGCCAGTCACAGAGTCAGCTCAGAATAAACCTCTCTAAACCACCACAGGGACTTTGGGCTTCCCCTCAGACTCCTACCTGGGCCCTTTGTTCTATTCCATTCATTCATCTATGTGCCTGTGCATTCCAGTGCTTTGCTGTAATGGAGAGAATGACCTGGAAAAATGGGCAAAACTGTTTTCTGTCTCTGTAAAGCATCCTCCACTCTTTTTAGAAACTGAGACCTGCACCCTGCTGGGGCAGGGGATGTCTTTAGTTCTTTACCCACAGGAAGTGGGTCACTTCCCTGTGTGGCCCTCCTGCCTGGGTCACAACCTTGTCTGTGGCAGAGATGGAAGGATTAGAATCATTAGCTGAGGTTAAACAGTAGCCTAAGACGAAGGGCCCTCACTTTAAAAGCCCTGTGTTTCTGCTTATGTGCAGGAAATTTGGTATTTTGAGATGAATATTCAGACATTTTTCCTCCTTTGCCAGCAAAGTAATAAACTTCCCTTTCCTTCTCCCCAAACCCCTTGTTCCTGCTCTTCAGTGATATGGTCTTGAGAAAAGTGTCGCACCTTCAGTGGCAATGCCGTTTTGGTTACTATAGCTTTGTAGTATGTTTTGAAGTCAGGTAGTGTGATGGCTCCAGTTTTGTTCTTCTTGTTCAAAATTGCTTTGGTTATTTGGGGTATTTTGTGGCTCCGTAAGAATGTTGGGATTTTTTTCACTATTTCTGTGAAGAATATTGTGGGCGTCTGATAGGGATTGCTCTGAACCTGCAGATCACTCTGGGTAGTATAGAGACTTTAACAGTAACTTCTCCAGTCCGTGAACACAGGGTATCTTTCCATTTATTGGCACCTTCTTCAGTTTCTTTCATCAATATTTCATAGTTTTCATATCCTTAGTTAAATTCATTCCTAAGTATTTCAGGGTTTTCGTAGCTATTTTAAATGCAATTTTTTTCGTTTCTCAGACACTTTGCTGTTAACAGATGGTAATGTTACTAGGTTTTGTATGTTGACTTTGAAACCTGAAAATTTACTGAATGTGTTTATTAGTCGTAACAGTGTTTTCATGGAACTTTGGGGTTTTCTGTGTATAAGATCATGCAGTCTGCGAACATGGACAATTTAACTTCTTCCTTTCCTTTGAATGTATGTGGTTTATTCCCCTTGCCTGAATTCCCGTGCTGGGACTTCCAACACTGTTGGTAGAAGCAGTGAGGGTGGGCATCCTGGCGTTGCTCCGTGTCCCACTCTGTTAGTATATATTTGCATATGTTAAACCATCCTCTCATCCCCGGGAGGAATTCCACTTGATTGTGGTGAATGATCTTTTTATCTATTTATTGAGACAGAATCTTACTTTGTAGAGTGCCATGGGATCACAGGTCACAAGCAACCTCAAACTCTTGGGCTCAAGTGATTCTCTTTCCTCAGCCGTCCAAGTAGCTAGGCCTACAGGTGCTTGTCACACGCCTGGCTATTTTTCAGAGATGAGGTCTTGCTCTTGCTCAGGCGGGTTTTGAACTCCTGAGCTCAAGCAATTCTCCCACCTCAGCTTCCAGAGTGCTAGGATTACAGGCATGAGCCACCATACTCAGTCTTGAACAATTTTTTTAATGTACTGGTGAATCTGTTTGCTAGTATTTTGTTGATGATTTTTTCCCTTATGTTCACCAGGGATATAGGCCCATAGTCATTTGTTTTGTTCTGTTTTGTTTCTGGTACTGTCCTTGTCTGGCTCTGGTATCGGAATTTTGGTAATTCTAGCCTCATAAAATAAGTTTGAAAGTGTTCCCTCCTTTTCAACTGTTCAGAAGATTTGAGAAAAAATGTATATCATTTTTTTCTTTAAATATTTGGTAGAATTTAGCAGTTAAGCCATCAGGTCCTGGGGTTTTCTTTGAAGGGACAATTTTTATTACTAATTCAATCTCCTTACTCATTGTTGGTCTGTTCAAATTTTCTATTTCTTCATAATTCAATCCTGGTGGGTTGTATGTATCCCAGAATTTATACATCTCTTCTAGGTTATCTAATTTTTTGGTATATAACTGTTCATAGTAGTCTCTTACGATTCATTGTATTTCTGTGGTATCAGTTGTAATGTCTCCTTTTTAATCTCCGATTTTATTTATTTGGGGGTTTTTTTAGTTAGTCTAGCTACAGATTTTTTTATCTTGTCAAAAAACAACTATTAATTTTATTGGTCTTTTCTCTTGTTATTTGGGTCTCTATTTTGTGTATTTCTTCTTTAATCTTTATTGTTTCCTTTGTTTTAAGTTAGCTTTAGACTCAGTTCCAGTCTTATTTTGGTTTTCTAGTTCCCTGAGGTGCAATGTTAGGATATCTCTTTGAGATCTTTTTTCTTTTTTGATATATGCAATTGTTGCTCTGAACTTCCTACTTAGAACTGCTTCTGTTGTATACCCAGGTTTTGGTATATTATATTCCCAGTTATTTTCCTTTTAATTTTTTCACTGGACCATCTGTTGTTCAGGAGTAGTATTTTTTCTTTCTTTCTTTTTTTTGAGACAAAGTCTCACTATGTCACCCTCAGTCGAGTGCTATGGCACCACAGCTCACAGCAACCTCAAACTCTTGAGCTTAAGAGATTTTCTTGCCTCAGCCTCCCATGTAGCTGGGACTATAGGAGCCCGCCACAATGCCCAGCTTTTTTTTTTTTTTTTTGGTTGTAGTTGTCATTGTTGTTTGACAGGCCTGGCCTGGGTTCAAACCTGCCAGACTCCGTGTATGTGGCCAGCACCTAACCACTGAGCTACAGGCACTGAGCCATGTAGTATTTTTTCATTTCCATGTGTTTGTGAAGTTTCCAAAGCTCCTCCTGTTGTTGATTCCTTAATTTTATACCATTGTGGCAAGGTAAAAAAAAGACGATCTAGATTTCAATCTTTGTAAATTTGTTAAGACTTGTTTCAAGGGCTAACACATGACCTACCCTGAAGAATGTTCCATATGGTTGAGAAGAATGTGTTTTATTGCTGGGTAGGAAGTGTTCTCTATATGTCTTTCATGTCCATTTTGTCTAGAGTATAGTTTAAGCCCAATGTTTTCTTGTTGATTTTCTGTGTAGACCTCAACCTTTGGGTCACAACCCCTTTGTAACAATGAAAATGCATAGCGGCATTAGGAAGGTTGAGAACCACTGGTCTAGATGATCTGCCCATGGCCGGAGCAGATTGTTGGAGTCCCCACTGTTACTGTACTGCAGTCTATCTCTACCTTCAGACCTGTAGTATTTTCTTTGTATATTTAGGTGTTTCTGTGCTGAGCACATATATATTTTACAACTGTTATATCCTCTTGCTGAATTGACTCCTTCATCCCCTTCCTTGTCTTGTTAAGGTGTTTTATTTAAAGTCTGTCTTAACTAATACAAGCATACCCGCTCCTGTTCTCTTCTGGTTTCCATTTGTGTGGAATTTCTTTTCATAGCCCTTAAATTTCAGGCTACATGTGTCCTTACAGGTGAAGTGAGCCTCTATAGGCGGTATATAGTTTGGTCTTGTGTTGTGACCTTAATCCATTCAGCTACTCCATCTACTGATTAGACAATGTAATTCTCTAACAAAGGAAATTATTGATAGGTAAGATCTTACTATTAAAAATATGTTGATTATTTTTCATTTGTTTTGTATACCCTTTCTTCCTCTAGTCCTCTCTTACTTTACTCTTTGTGGTTCAATGATTTTTTTCTGCTAGTATGTTTCAATTCCTTGTTTTTTTCTTTTTGTGTATCTATTATAAATATTTCCTTTGTGCTTGCCACAAGGCTTACAAAAACTTTTTCTTATGATTGTAGCAAGTAGTTGTACACTGACACTTGCATAACTTTAATAGCAAAAGTTAAAGAAACAATTTAAACTTTACAGTTACTCCACCACCCCCTTCATTTTTAACTTAAGTTTTTAAAATAATTTTTAAATTTTTTTATTTCAGGTTAATGTGAAGGTACAAACAACTAGGTTACAATGTTTGCATTTGTTAGGTAGAGTCCCTCTTGTAGTTATGTCCTGCGCCCGGAGGTTTGCCAGACACCCTTACATTGTGCCTGGTAGGTGGGGACACACCAATCTCCTCTGCCCTCTCCCTTGTTACCCTGCCCCCCGGCTTGAATTGAATTCAGTTTTTCTCTTATGTGGGCATGTATTAGGTCATCCACTGGCTTCATATTAGTATTGAGTACATTGGATACTTGCTTTTCCATTCTTGTGATACTTTACTAAGAAGAATGTGCTTCAACTTCATCCTGGCTAATGGATGTAAAGGCAAAAGATGTAAAGTTTCCGTCTTTCTGTGGCTGAATAATATTCCATGATACACATACACCACAGTGTGTTAACCCATGCCTGGGTTGGTGAACATTTAGGTGGCTTCCACATCTTGGCAATTGTAAATTGAACTGTGATAAACAGTCTAGTGCAAATGTCCTTATGATAAAATAATGTTTTTTCTTCTGGTAGAGTCCTAGTAATGGGATTGTGGGATCAAATAGGAGATCAAATTTGAGTTCTTTGAGGATTCTCCATACTTCTTACCAAAGAGGCTATATCAGTTTGCAATCCCACTAACAGCATAAAAGCATTCCATTCTCTCCACATCCGCAC
Source organism: Galagoides demidoff (assembly GCA_963574575.1). Taxonomy (NCBI): domain Eukaryota; kingdom Metazoa; phylum Chordata; class Mammalia; order Primates; family Galagidae; genus Galagoides; species Galagoides demidoff. Next base: position 10,991 of record CAUYQV010183053.1, read on the forward strand.
CAGCATTTGCAACATTGGGACTTTGTGATGTGGATGTTCTCACTGGGGTTAGGTGATTTCTCAGGGTGGTTTTGATTTGCTTTTCTCTGATGATTAGGGATGATGAGCATTTTTGCATATGATTTTTAACTATTCATCTGTCTTCCTCAGAGAAGGTTCTGTTCATGCTTCTTGCCCAGTAATTGGTGGGATTGTTTGCTCTTTTTTGTTAGTTTATTTGAGTTCTCTGTAGATTCTAGTTCTCAACCCTTTGTCAGATTTGTAGCATGCAAATGTCTTTTTCCCATTCTGAAGGTTGTCTATTTGCTTTCATTGTTGTGACCTTAGCTGTGCAGAAGCTTTCCAGCTTAATTAAGTCCCATTTACTTATTTTTGTTGTTGTGATTGCCTTTGAAGTCTTCATCATAAGCTCTTTCTCCAGTCTGACATCATCAAGTATTCTTCTCAGCTTGGCACCTGTAGCTCAAGCTGCTAAGGTGCCAGCCACATACACCTGAGCTGGTGGGTTCAAATCCAGCCTGGGCCCACCAAACAGCAATGACAGCTACAACCAAAAGATAGCCAGGCATTGTGGTGGGCGCCTGTAGTCCCAGCTACTTGGGAGGCTGAGGCAAGAGAATCACTTGACGGCAAGAGTTTGAGGTTGCTGTGAGCTGTGACATCACTAGCTCTCTACAGCGGGCAACAAAGTGATACTCTGTCTCAAGAAAAAAAAAGAGTTCTTCTCACGCTTTCTTTTAGGATTTTTTTTGTAAATGGTGAAATGTGTGGGTCCAGTTTCAGTCTTTTACCTGTGGTTATACAGTTCTCCCAGCACCATCTACTGAATAGGGATTCTTTTCCCCAGTGTATGCTTTGTTTGGTTTATCAAAGATCAGATGGCAACTAGAGACTGGTTTCATCCCTTGATTTTCTATTCTGTCCCTTATGTCTGTGTCTCTATTTTTGTGCTAATACTATGATGCTTTGATCACTGTGGACTTGTAGTATAACCTAAAACCTTATGGATTTATGATTTCAGCTTTGTTTTTATTACTTAGAATTGCCTTGGCTATGCAGGTTTTATTTTCTGGTTCCATACAAAATTAAGAACTATTTTTTCCAGTTCTTCAAAGTATGATGTTGGTATTTTAATGGGGCTTGCATTGAATCTTTAGATTTCTTTGGGTAGTATAGACACTTTAACAATGTTGAATCTTCCCAGCCAAGAGCATGGTATGTTCTTCCATTTCTTAATATCTTCTGCTATTTCTTTTCTTAAAGTTTTGTAGTTCTCTTAGGAGAGATTCTTCACTTCTTTTGTTAGGTCTATTCCTAGGTATTTCATTTTCTTTGAAGCTACTGTGAAGGGAATTGTGTCCTTGATTTGCTTCTCAACTTGGCTGTTATTGGAATATACAAAGGCCTACTAACTTGTGAACATTGATATCCTGAGACATTGCTGTATTTTTTGATGACTTCCAGGAGTCTTGTGGTTGAGTCTTTGGGGTTCTCTAAGTATCAGATCATATCATCATCAAAGAGCAAGAGTTTGGCCTCCTCTGCCCCCATTTGGATGCCCTTTATATCCTTCTCTTGCCTGATTGCTTTGGCTAGAACTTCTAGAACTATGTTGACTAGAGAGCTTCCTTGTCTGGTTCCAGTTCTAAGTGGAAAAGTTTCAGTTTTATTCCATTCAGTATAATATTAACTGTGGGTTTATTGTAGATGACTTCAATCAGTTTAAGAAATGTGCCACCAGCTCATGCCTGTAATCCTAGCACTCTGGGAGGCTGAGGCAGGTGGATTGCCTGGGCTCAGGAATTTGAGACCAGCCTTAACAATAGTAAGACCCTATCTCTGATTAAAAGAGAAAAACTAACCAGGTGTCATGGTGCACACCTGTAGTCCCAGCCACTTGGGAGGCTGAAGCAAAAGGATCACTTGAGCCCAAGAGTTTGAGGTTGCTGTGAGCTATGAAGCCACAGTACTCTCCTGAGGGCAATGGAGTGAGACTCTGTTAAAAGAAAGAAAGGAAGAAAGAAAGAAAGAGAGAGAGAGAAAGAAAAGAAAAGAAACCACCTATGCCTATTTTTGTAAATGTTCTTATTGGAAGAGGATGCTGAATTATATCAAATGCATTTTCTGCATCTATTGAGAGGATTATACGGTCTTTGTTTTTGCTTCTATTGATACAGTGAAGTACATTTATGGATTTGCATATATTAGACCAGATTTATATCCCTGGGATAAAGCCTACTTGATTGTGATGTATAATTTTTTAATGTGTAGCTGTAATTTATTAGCTAAGATTTTTTTTTTTTTGAGATAGAGCCTCAAGCTGTCACCCTGGGTGGAGTGCCGTGACATCACAGCTCACAGCAACCTCCAACTCCTGGGCTCAAGTGATTCTCCTTAGCCTCAGCCTCCCAAGTAGCTGGGACTACAGGCACCCACCACAACGCCCAGCTATTTTTTGGTTGCAGCCATCATTGTCGTTTGGCAGGTCCGGGCTGGATTCAAACCTGCCAGCTCAGTTGTACGTAGCTGGTGCCTTAGCCACTTGACCCACAGGCTCTCAGCATTAGCTAAGATTTTATTGAGAATTTTTGCATCAATATTCATCAGTACAATTCGTCTGTACTTCTTATTTTTAGTTGGGTCCTTTCCTGGTTTTGGTATCAGTGTGATGGTTGCTTCATAGAACGTATTGGGGAAGGTTCCTTCCGTCTCAACATTTTGGAATAGGTTCTACAGTATAGGTTCTGCATCTTTGAAGGGTTTGGGGGGGATTCTTGTTTGATTGTTTTGAAGCATTTTATTGTTTCTTCAATTTCAGTGCTTGATATTGGTCTGTTCAAGAGATCTGTTTCTTCCTAGTTAAATCTAAGGAGATAATGTGATTCCAGGTGTTGGTCCATTTCCTCCACACTGTCAAATTTCTGGGCATAGAATTTCTTGTAGTAGTCAGAGATAATTTCTTGTATCTCTTGTATCTCTGTGGTATTTATTGTTATGTCCCCTTTTTCTCTTCTTATTGAGGTTTTTAGAGATTTTACTTTTCTGTTTCTACTTAATCTGGCCAATGGTTTATCAATTTTAGTTATCTTTTTGAAGAACAACTTTTGTTTCACTAATTTCCTAAATGATTCTCTAGTTTTCAATTTAATTTATCTATGATTTAACTTTGGTTATTTCTTTTCTTCTGCTAGGTTTAGGATTGTATTGCTCTTCCTTTTCCATTTCCTTAAGGTGATTCATTAGGTTGTTGATGTGCTCTCTTTGTTTTTTAGATGTAGGTATCTACTTCAATAAGTGTCTTTTTTTTTTGAGATAGTGTCCCACTATGTTACTCTCAGTAGAGTGCTATGGTGTCACAGCTCACAGCAACCTCCAACTCTTGGCCTTAAGTTTCTCTTAAGATTCTCTTGCCTCAGCCTCCCAAGTAGCTGGGACTACAGGCATCCACCACTATGCCCAGTTATTTCTCTGTTGTAATTGTCATTGTTGTTTAGCTGGACCAGGCTTGGTTCAAGTCTGCCGGCTCTGGTGTTTGTGGCTGGCACCCTAGCCACTGTACTACAGGGGCTGAGCCAAATGCAATAAGTTTCTTTCTTAGGCCTGCTTTTGCAGTATTCCACAGGTTTTGGTAGCTTATAACTTCATTGTTGTTATGTTTGCAGGATTTAATCATTTGTTTAGTTTCCATGCCTTTGTGTGATGAAAATTATTGTTGGAGTTGAGTTCTTCCTTTATTGCCTTGTGGTATGAAAATATACAAAGTATGATTTCAATTCTTTTAGTTTTGTTGAGGTTTGATTTGTGTCCTAAGATATGGTCTATTTTGGAGTATGTTCCATAGACCAATGAGAAGAATATACGTTCCTTAGATTTGGGATGATGTGTTCTGTATATGTCTATTAAGCCTAACTGTTTTAGGGTCATCTTTAAGTCCCTATATCTTGTTCAGTTTCTGTTTAAAGGGTCTGTCCAGTTCTGTCACAGGGATGTTAAAGTCCCCAGCTACTATGGTGTTATAGGATATCATATTGGTCAGACCAATTAAGGTCTGTCTCATAAATCTGGGAGCATTTGAGTTGGGTGCATATATATTTAGAATTGAAATGTCCTCTTGTTGTATGGACATACTGTATGTCTAGCAGTATTAAGTGACTGTCTTTGTCTCTCTTTCTTAACTTTAGTTTCTTTAAATCCACTTGTATCTGAAAAGAAGATTGTGACCCCTCCTTTCTTCTGATTTCCATTTGCTCAAAATATTGTTTTCCCACCCTTCATACTGAGTCTTGTCTTTTCCTTCAAAGATAGGTGTGTTTCCTGGAGAAAACATATAGGTGGCTTGTGCTTTTTCATCCAGTTGTGCCTTTTTGGTGTGGAATTCAGGTCATTTACATTTATTGAGAGAATTGATAAGTGTGGTGGAGTTCTATTCATCTTATTTTGTGAAAGTCCATTGCTTCATTTTATCCTTTGTGCCATTGTGAATGCTAAGTTTTGTCCTTTAGTTTCTGGGTATTTACTTTGCTGGGGGTCCATTGTAATGGTCAGTATTGAGAATACGTCTAAGTATTTCCTGGAGAGCTGGTCTTGTTGTGGCAAATTTCCCCAATGTTTGCCTGTCAGTAAAAGATTTGATTTCTTCATCAATTCTGAAGCTTAGTTTAGCAGGTTACAGAATTCTGAGCTGAAAATTATTTTTTGTTTAACAAGGTTAAAGGTAGATAATTATTCTCTTCTGACTTGAAAAGTTTCAGCTGAAAAGTCTGCTGTCACCCTGATGGTCAATTGACACTTCTGGCAGCTTGCAGAATTTTCTCTTTCATCTTAATTTTGGACAGTTTTATTACAATATGTCTTGGAGATGTTATGTTTGGATTGAAACAACCTGCAATTTGATATCCCTCTGAAAGAAGTGTGTCTAATCTTTGGTGATACTTGGGAAATTTTCGTTTATGATATCCTCCAGTAGAGCTTTCATTCCTTGGGACATTCTTCTCCCCCTTCAGAAAGAACTATAACTCACATGTTTGAATGCTTCATGAAGCCCCATAATTTTCTGAGTGAATACTCTGCTTTCTCTCTCTTCTTTTCTGCCTCTTTATCTGCCTGAGTTAGCTCAAGAACTTTATCTTCTAGCTCTGAGATTCTTTCCTTGCCATGGTATAATCTGTTATTGATAATTTCTACTGCATCTTTAAGTTCCATGATATACTCCTTCAATTCCCTAAGCTCTTCATATCTTTCATCCATTATTTGATCCTATGTTTGGATTTCCTTTTGATTATTTTCCACTTTCTTATCAACCCCTTTCATTGTTTTTGCCGTCCATATTTTAAATTCTCTTTCTGTCATTTCCATCGTTTCTTTATAGGTGGAGTCCTCTGCAGTGGCTACCTCATGATCCCAGGGTGAAGTTGCTGTGGTTTTTCATGTTGCCAGAATGTTTCTGTTGGTTCCTCCTCACGCATGTTTCTTTCTTATTCATTTCCTTCCCCTACATTTTTCTCTCACTACCTCCTTCACTTTAAGTTACCTTGTCTCTGTGCTTAGGCACTGAAATGTCCTTTTGGTATAGGCCCAAAGGGAAGAGAAGGGTAAGGAGCAAGAAAGAAAATAAAAAGATTTTAAAAAGAGGGAGTAAAAGGAAAAAATTGGGGGGAAAAGAGAGAGAGAGAGGAAATGGTGGTATTTGGCAGTGCGCTCTGACATACATCCACAATTCCAGGACTTTGTGGGGCCAGGCTGGATGGATCCCTCAAGATCAGAAGCTCCTTACCAGCCTGGGCAAAAGCAGAATCCCACCTCTTCCAATACAAGGGGAAAAAAAAAGCGGTATGTTACAGTGGGGACCTACCAATACCATCTTTCCAAAGTCCAAAGCTAGAAGAACATTCTAGACTATGGGCTCAAAGCCTCCTTGAGCCAAGTCAATATCATGACCCCTAGCCCAAGCTCCAGAGACTCTGTCTCATATGTAGAATTCAAAATGAAATAGAATAAAGCAGTTCAGAGAAAATAAAAAATAATAAAAATGAAGAAAATTAAAATAAAATTATATAAGATGAAGAAAAAAGATATCTTAGTTATTATTTTATATGAAAAAGATGCAAAAAGTAGAAAAATCTCTACCAAAAGAAAGGAAAAAGGAGAGAAATAATAAAAGGGGCTGAAAATCCATAGCAGAAATAGAGGCACCCTTGCTATTGAAGTAAAAATTAAAATGCAAACAAACTAAACTAAACAAACAACAAAAAAAACTAAGAAAAAATTGGGAAAGAAGATTTAAAAGGAAAAAAAAATATATATATATATATATATATACGGGGGTGTGTATATGTATATTTATATTTACATCAATAGAGAGATAGCCTGGACACCAGGTGGTTGCTGTGGTGTTAGGAGAAGGAGAATACACATGCCGGTTTTGCTGTATAAGATGGGGGACAAAAAGTCACTATCTAGTGGCTGAGGACTGGTCCCGTCTTCCTAACTGTGCCCTCAATCAGGGCCTGGTTGCTTCACCAGCATTTGGTCCCCATGGGACTGGGATCCTGAAGCTCTCACCAGATTTCCTAGGAGGCATCCCTTGACCTTCCAGACAGTGCCTTCTGGACACAATGTGGCTTTCCTGGAGGTGCAGGAGCCCCAGGGATGGCTGCCTGAGCTCAGCAGACATGCCAGAGCTGATCGTACTCCAGGACCCTGTGGACTGTTCCTCCTGGGCAGATTCCCACAATGGCAGTGCCCTGTTAGTAGCCAAGCTGCCTGGTGATTCAATATTAGCTACCAGATGCTGTTTGATTTTACTTGCTCATTTAAGTCCTTCCAAGGAAACGCCAGCAAACAACCCAGTCTAAGAAAAAAAAAAAAACTACAGGGCAGCCTTTTCCTATATCTAGTCCTCTGCTGGAAGGGCCAGCCAACTTCTGGCCATACCCAGGCACTTGCCTTCTGTGCTGGTCCTCCTCAGCTCCTGACCTCCAAATTGTCTCCTATAGTCCCTTACTGCTTCACTGTGCCCCCAGAATGGTGTTTCTTGGCAGGATTTCCCAGCCCAAGGTGGCCAGAGTCCTCTTTCCCCTTTGTCACCACGAGTGACTGGTAAGGGGACGTCTTTAGCCCATCATTTTGCTCCTTTCTTCATTTTAAATTTTAAATGTCATGTCCAGGCATGCTGGCTCATACCTGTAAACCCAGCACTTCGGGAGGCTGAAACAGGAGGCTCACTTGAGGCCAGGAGTCTTGGACAACCTTAACCTCCTGGATCACCCCGTTCAGAGAATACTTTGGGAAGGTATAGAGTGACAGTGTGGGACACCACCAGCAGAAAAGATAAGAAGGGAGGGGTACCTAAACCGAAACCAGGTGTAGGGGACTGTGGTGACCCAGGAACAGAGCCTGCACCCAGAATTGCAGTGGGATTGGGGGCCACTGGAAAATCACCGCTCACTTGTCACTGGCTCCTGTGCAGTGGACCTGGGGCTGAGCCTCTCCTAGCAAGGATCCCCACAAACCAAAGCAGCTGGGTTTGTTTGTTTGTTTTTACTGATACTGGAGCGCCACCTAGTGCCACTGAAAAATACATAGTTTTTTAAACTCTCCGTTAGAGTAACAGGACAATTTTAACAGTATTTCTTTATTTTTTCCTCTTGTTATCCCTTTCAGGGCACCAAAGAAGATTGTATTAACCATAGTAGAATATATATTTTTTCTTCTTTATACCTTTTCATTCTTTACGGTTCCGTTTTTCCTCTTTCTTTCTCTCTCCCCTTTCCCCCCTTTAATCCGTTTGTTCATTTTTGTTTAATCATCTTATTATTATTATTACTATTTCCCTTACTTTTTTCTTTTCTCTCCCTTTTCTCCATGTACCAAAGGGCCATTTTTTACCTCGAGGCCTGGAGTCAAAGAAGTAGGAACCACACGTGCCAGGAACTAACAAAGAAACACGGGCAGCGTGAAGAATCTGAAGGATTCCTCTCGCCCAAGGATCGCAATGGAACGACCATAGATTATCTTGACTATAAATAAATTATGAACAGGACAAAAACAGAATTCATATTATGTATGGCAAGAAAGATGAAGGAATCACAGGGAAAATGGAAGATCAACAGAAGGAAATCCAAAAATTGACCCAAGAATGTAATGAAAAGACAAAGTCTCCAAGGATCTAGACGAAATTAGAAAAGATATAATGGAGCCCAAAGAATTGAAGGAGTCATTTAGGGCATTTCAAAACATAGTATCAAACTTCAACAATAGATTAAAACGTGGAGAAGAAAGAATCTCATAGCTTGAAGACAAGGCCCTAGAACTTACCTAGTAATTCAAAGAGGCAGAAGAGAGTAAAGACAGAGCAATCTCCAAGACAGCTATGGGCCTACATGAAGCATACAAACATACAAATTACAGGTATCCCCAATGGAGAAAAGGGGAATGTCAAAAGCATGGAAGCCCTAATTGAGGATACATAGCTGAAAATTTTCCAAACATCACTGAACACTCAGACATATATTTACTAGATAGATATCAAACACTGGGCCAACTCAGTCCAAACAGAGAGCATCTAATAGGCACATTGTAATTGCCCTGACCAAAGTCAAAATAAAAGAGAAAATTCTGAAAGCAGCCAGGTGTGAGCAGCAGGGCAAATCCACCAGGGTGACAGCTGAAACTTGACAACCCAGAAAAGAGCAGGCCCCAACCTTTAACCTTCTGAAACAAAACAACGGCCAGCCTAGGATTATGTACCTTATAAAGCTAAGTTTCACATTCAAAAGAGAATCTTTTACTGACAAGCAAACATTGAGGAAATTTGCCACTATAAGACCAGCTCTGCAGGAAGTGCCCAGAGCTGTACTACACACGGACCGTGGACCACCAACAAATTAAAGACACCTAGAAACTAAAAGACAAAGCCTGGCTTCCACAATGGCCCAAGAGATAAAACAAAGCAACCTGCACATAACAAGATGAACAGAACTTCACCCTACTTATCAATTCTCTCAATAAACATGAATAGGCACAGGCTTTGAATCCCTAACTCAAGAGGCACAGGCTGGCTGGCTGGACAAAAAAGTACAAGGCAATTATTTACCATCTCCAGTAAACATATGTAACACCCAAGGACATATCAAGGGTTGGAAAAATATTTTAGGCAAATGGAAAGCAAAAGAAATCTGGAGTCATAATCCTTTCCATATATAATCGACTTTAAAGCAAAAAAGTAAAATACAAAGATGGGCACCATATTCTGGTCAAAGGAACAATACAACAAGAAGACATTTTGATTCCAAATGTTTATGCACTCAACATAAACACTCTCAGATTTATAAAATGAACCCTAGCTGGCCTGAACAAAATGATAACCAAGAACATTGTAATAGCTGAGGACTTCAACACTCCACTGACAAAACCGGACGGATTCTCCAAAAGAAACTAAATAGAGAAACTAAATGTGACTTCAGAACAAATGTTAACACGTTTGCTGTAAGCTCTCCACATCGTATATCAAATTATCACATTGGACTCCATAAATGCATTAATGTACACAGTTATGATTTAATGAAAAAAAAATAAAAAAGAACACATGGGCTTACCAGACATATACAGAATGTTTCACCCCAATACTACTGAATATACGTTCTCATCAGCCCATGGGCTATTCTCCAAGAGTGACCATGACCTCAGACACAAATCGAGCCTCGGCAAAATTTGAAAAATAGAAATTATACCTTGTATCTTTACAGACCACAATGGAATAAAAGTAGAATTTAATACCAAGAGAAACACTCGTCCTCTCACAAAGTCATGGAAACTCAACAATGAATCGCTGCAAGACAGCTGGGTCGAAGAAGAGATAGAAAAAGAAATCATTAGATTCTTCGAAAAAAATGACAATGAAGTCACAGGTTATCAAAACCTGTAAGATACCGCAAAGGCCGCTGTAAGAGGGAAATTTATCACATTAAATGCCATATCCAGAAAACACGAAGAGCACAAGTCAGCAATCTAAGGATTCACCTTAAGGAACTGGAAGAGCAATACCATCTGATCCCAATCCCCGCAGATGAAAAGAAATAACCAAAATCAGATCAGAACTAAATGAAATTGAGAACAAAAGAACCATTCAGCAGATTAACAAAACGAAAAGTGATTTCTTTGAAAAGTTAAATAAAATTGATAAACCCTTGGCTCCATTAACCAGAAACAGAACAGTAAGATCTCTAATAAACTCAATCTGAAACACAGGGAGAAATAATGACATATGCCACAGAGACACAAAAGATCATCACAGAAGATTACAAAAGTCTCTATGCCCGTGAACTTGTAAATGTGAAGGAAATGGAAAAGTTCCTAGAATCACATTATCTCCCTGAACTCAATGAAGAAGAAATAGAACTCTTGAACAGACCAATTTCAATCACTGAAATTGAAACAACAAAAAAGCTTCTTAAAGTAAAAGTCCCACACCAGATGGTTTCACACTAGAATTCTACCAAACCGTGAAAGAGGCTGGGCGCTGGTAGCTCAGAGGTTAAGGTGCCAGCCACATGCACTGGGGCTGGTGGGTTTGAACCCGGTCAGGGCCTACTAAACAACAATGACAACAATAACAACAACAAAAAAAAATAGCTGGGCATTGCGATGGGCTCCTATAGTCCCAGCTACTGGTAGACTGAGGCAGGAGAATCACTTAAGCCCAAGAGTTTGAGGTTGCTGTGAGCTGTGATGCCACAGCACTCTACTGAGGGAGATATAGTGAGACTCTGTCTCAAAAAAAAAAGAAAGAAACATCAAAGAAGAGCTTGTTTTTAATTGCAGAATCTATTCCAAACATCGAAAAGGAAGGAATTCTCTCCAGCTCCTTCTATGAAGCAAATATCACCCTGATGCCAAAACCAAGAAAGTGAACAACAAAAAAAGGAACCTTCAGACCAATATTATTAATGGATATTGACATGAAAATACTCAACAAAATTTTAGCAAACAAAATTCAGGTGCACTTAAAAGACAATAATACACCCTGAAGGTGGGTTTCATCCCAGGGATGCAAGGCATTCAACATACATAAATCTATAAATGTAACTTGCCACATAAACCAAAGTAAAAACAAGGACAATATGATTCCCTCAACAGATGCAGAAAAAGCATTTGACAAAATTCAACACCATTTTTTGATAAAAAATACTTAATAAAATAGGCAAGGATGGGGCATTTCTTAAACTGATAGATGCCATCTATGACAAACACACAGCAATATTATACTGACTGGGAACATTTCTGGGTAGAGCTGGAACTGGACGAGGATGTCCACTGTCACCAATACTATTCAAAATAGTGCTGGAAGTCCTGGCCAATGCAATCAGGAAAGAGAAGTGTATTCAGATGAGTACAGAGGAGGTCAAACTTTTGCTTTTTGCTGATGATATGATTGTATGCTTAGAAAACCCCAAGGACTCAACCATGAGACTCCTGGAAGTGAGTGAAAAATAAAGCAATGTCTCAGGATATAAAATCAACATTCACAAATTAGTAGCCCTCATGTATGCCAACAATAGTCAAACGGAGAATTAAATCAGAAATCCAATACCCTTCACAGGAGTGTCAAAGAAAATTAAAAACCTTGGATACACTTAACAAAGGATGTGCAGGAGTTCTACCGTGAAGACTGTTAAACACTAACAAACCTCAGAAGATGTTTACAGATGGAAGAACTGTCAGTGAAAAGCATCTTTGTCTGTGCCTCTGCCGTTTCTGAGAGTGAGCATGAACAAACCTTGCCTGGCACAATTCAGGAGAGACTGAGGCAGAACCATTTGGCTTGGCACCAAGGAGGTAAAATTCCTGTACCCAGACTAGGGGGTGGGAGCACACAGGCGTGACACTGGCAGGTCGCCAGGATCTCCAAATTGTGGTTTGCACGGTTTCCAGATGGCTTGAGGCTGAGAACAATCAGCCTTTTTTCCCCTTAGCAGTTTCATATCTATCAAAAGGTGGGCCAGGGAGTTAACAGTCTGCTTCTTCACGGCTCCTATTTTGAGTATAATAGATAACTTAGAAGAATGTGTGTCACTAAAAAAGCTAGTCTGTTTTTTACAATATGTTAGTGAGGTAATGGTATGAATATTCATTAACAACGTGTTCGTGCTGCACCAGCTATTTAAGCTGGGAAGAAATAAAGATTTTTGCTGTCTGCCATAGAACGGTGGTCTCCTTTTTTTTTTTTTAAGATTTGTTTCTTTGAGACAGAGCCTCAAGCTGTTCCCCTGGGTAGAGTGCTGTGGCATCACAGCTCACAGCAACCTCCAACTCCTGGGCTCAAGCGAGTCTCCTGCCTCAGCCTCCCAAGTAGCTGGGACCACAGGCACCCGCCACAACGCCTGGTTATTTTTTGGTTGCAGCTGTCATTGTTGTTTGGTGGGCCCGGGCTGGATTTGAACCCGCCACGTTAGGTGTTTGTGGCTGGCGCCTTAGCCACTTGAGCCACAGGCGCCGAGCCGGTAGTCTCCTTTATGTCATAATTATTCCACTGCAAAAGCTATACCTGTGTCACCAGCCACTCATACGAAACTGTCACGCAACAAAGAACATACTATGCTCATGGCTGGGAAGAATCAACATTCTTCAAATGTCTATACTGCCCAAAGCAACCTACAGATTTAATACAACCCTCATTAAAATACCAACATCATACCTTGAAGATCTAGAAAAAAAAATAGTTGTAGGTTATATATGGAACTGGAAAAACCCTAAATAGCCAGTGCAAGTCTATGAAATAAAAACAAATCTGGAAGCATCAGATCGCCAGACTTCAGGTTATATTACAAGTCAATAGTGACCAAAACAGCATAGTATTGGCATAAAAATGGAGACATAGATCTATGGGACAGAATGCAGAGGTGAAACCAGCCTCATATCACCATCTGATCTTTGATGAAGCAAATAAAACCATACAGTGGGAAACAGACCCGTTTAATAAATCGTGCTGGGAGAACTGGTGAGCTACAAGGAAAAGGCTGGAACTGGACCTGTACCCTCACCACTTAAAAAAATTAACTCATGATGGATAAAAAATTTAAATATAAGACAAGTAACTATAAAACTCTAGAAGAAAGTGTGTGGAAAACACTTAACAATATTGGCCTTGGGAAAGAATTTATGAAAAAATCCCAAAGGCAATTGCAGCAACAACAAAAATAAACAAATGGGACCTGATCAAGTTAAAACTCCTCTGCACAGCTGAGGACATAATCAACAAAGCAAAGAGACAGCTTTCAGAGGGGGAGAAGATATTTGCATGCTACAAATCCAACAAAGGACTAATAATCAGAATCTACAAAGAACTCAAGCAAATCAACAAGAAAAGAGCAAACAACCCCGGTAAGAACTGGGCAGGAGACACGAACAGAATCTTTTCTCGTGAGGACAGACAAATGGCCAACAAACTCACTTTTAAAACGCTCATTGTCTCTAATTATTAGAGAAATGCAGACCAAGACCACTTTAAGACATCACCTAACCCCAGTGAGAATGTCCCACGTCACAAGGTCCCAAAGCAACAGACGCTGGCGTGGGTGTGGAGAGAAGGAAACACTCATGCATCAGGGGCTGAAAACTAGGGCAGCCTTTATGGAAAGAAGTATGGGGAGCCCTCAGAGAACTAAAAGTAGACCTTCATTTGATCCTGCAATCTCATTACTAGGTATCTATCCAAAAGAAAAAAAAAATGCATTTTACCATAAGGACATTTGCACCCAAATGTTTATAGCTGCCCAATTTACAATCACAAAGATGTGGAAACAACCCAAGTGCCCCTCAACACATGAATGGATTAATAAGCCGTGGTACATGTGTACCAGAGAATGCTACTCAGCCATAAGAAATGATGGAGATTTTGTATCTTTTGTAATAACCTGGATAGATTTGAATAACACTAAGCATCACACTTACTCAATGCCAGTTTGAAACTTATAGATTAGTAACTATGTACTCACATGAGAGAAAAACTCCATTAAATTTAAAAAGTGGGGAGGGAGTTTGGCATGCTCCTACCCCGCGGGAACCATGGGTGGGTATATAGCATACTTCTTGAATGAAGGACACAACTACAACTTGGACTTCACCTTACAAATGCAAGCAGCATAATCTAATTGCATGTATTCTTATATTAATCTGAAATTTAATAATAACAGTGGTAATAAAAGATGATTAAAATATTCCACAATGAAAAATTAGTTGAGTGAAACAAGTAATATCGCAACTCACATCTTTTTATGTTGCACATCTTTAACAAATTATTATTGTTTTAATAGTTTTATATTTTAACCTTCACTTTAAAGATGTAAGTGATTCACCTCACCATTACAAAATTACAGTGTTTCAAATTCGAATGTGTGCTTGCTTTTGCCAGGGAGTGTTTTACTTTCCAATGTTTTTGTGTTACTCATTAGTAATCCTTTTATTAAGCTTGAAGAACTCTCTTTAGTATTTCTTTTAAGACAGGCCTGGCGGTGATGCACTCCTGTGCTGAAAGCTAGAGAAGGCTGGCATCCCCCTGAAGTCTCCAGCGGGGTATGGTCCTGCGTTTCAGCCCCCCCCCCCCACTGCAAAGCACGCCTGTGGTAGTGAAGGGGGTTTGGAATGTCCAGCAGAGTGAGTAAGAAAATAGTCTGGGAAATGTCTAGAGACCAGCAGCTTAAAGACAAGAATATAAATAAAACTAGAAAGTGATGGATAATTGCTCCCCCCGCAGATACCCTGCAGCTGCAGACACTTTGACCTAACAGCTATAACTTTCTCTCATTAAATTCACCCCAAAGGGCTCAGTGCCTGCAGCTCTTCGAGTTTCAGAGATACTTTCTTCTGCTTAATCAATTCTGTTATTGATGATTTCTATTGCTTTTTTTTTCTTTAGGCAGAGCCTCAAGCTGTTGCCCTGGGTAGAGCGCTGTGGTATCACAGCTCACAGCAACCTCCAACTCCTGGGCTTTAAGCTTTCTAGAATTGCTTTCAAGCAATTCTCCTGCCTCTGCCTCCCAAGTAGCTGGGACTACAGGCGCCTGCCACAACACCTGACTGTTTCTGGTTGCAGCCGTCATTGTTGTTTGGTGGGCCCAGGCTGGGTTTGAACCCGCCAGCTCAGGTGCATGTGGCTGGAGCCGTAGCCACTTGAGCCACAGGCACCGAACCTTCCATTGCATTTTTTGTTTTTATTATTTTTATTTATTTTTATTAAATAATTTTTTAAATAATTAAATAATTATTTAAATTATTTTTATTATTATTTTATCCATTAAATTTCTCATTCCATTTATTGTTTTCCCTATTTTGTTGAATTATTTCTCTGTATTTTTTTGAAGTTTGCTGAGCTTCCTTCAAATAATTACTTTGAATTATTTTTCAGGCAGTTCCTGTATCTTCGTCTCTTTAGGGTCAGTCACAGGCACTTTATTTTGTCCTTTTGGTGACATCGTGTTTCCCCAATTGTTCCTGATCCTTGTGATCATGTGCTAATGACTGCGCATTGAATAAGAATGTACTTTGCAGTGTGGCTTGGTCAGGTCTCTACAATAGTACGTCTGACCAGAAATTCTGCACAGAGCATCTGCTGTGGTCCCTAAGCTCATGGCTAAGAAATGCCCTAAAACCGGGACCAC
The DNA here is from genome assembly GCA_963574575.1 of Galagoides demidoff. Lineage (NCBI taxonomy): Eukaryota > Metazoa > Chordata > Mammalia > Primates > Galagidae > Galagoides > Galagoides demidoff. Next base: position 26,647 of record CAUYQV010183053.1, read on the forward strand.
CATGGTCAGCACAACAATGTACTAAAATCCCATGACTGACAAGGCTGGTGCAGTGCTGGGACACACGCAAAGCCCACGACTGGTGAGGCTAGTACAGCTCTGTGCACACCTGAAGCTCACAGCCATTGAGACCCACCTGACTCAAGTTCATCTGAAACCCAAGGCCGCCATACTCAGCCTGTGGTAATCCAGAAGAAGCCATTAGTTTTTAGAAAGATTTATGTACATCTCACAGGGCTAGGTAAACAATTCACAAAAGGAAGAGGGGAGTCTCTTACCTTTGCAGCAGGATAGCTGTTTTTTCTTATTTTGATTAAATTTACCCTTACAGTGTTACATAAAGAACAATCCTACAAAACAGAAATTAGCATTTCTCTGGTCCTGAGAGATGAATAACTTACCTGAACCTAAGAATGCATAGCACGTAGGTAGCTAAAAAGTCAGGATTTGAGCCCAGATTTCTCTCTCTCTCTGTCTCCTCCAGTAAAGGGTATATACATCTTAGACAAGAACTGTCAATTCTGCAGTCAGTCCCCTCCCTGGCAGGGTCTCTGCTGGTCCCAGAAATGAGACATAGTCTCAAAGGGTGATGGGAACCTGGCGTATGCTTGGCTGAGCAGAGAAAGGGCCAGGGGCCATGATGTGAATGTGTCCCCGCTAAAATTTATGTGTTGGACACTTAATCTCCAATGTAACAGTGCTGGGAGGTGTGGCCTTTTGGGAAGTATTAGGTGATGAGTTCTCTGACCTTATAAATATATCAGAGCTGCCATAAAGGGGGCCTATGGGAGTGAGCCCTCTCCCTCCTCTGCCACAGGAGCACACAGTTTCTTCCTCTCAGAGGACGCAGCAATGGGGCACCCTGTTACAACTAGAGACAGAACCCACCAGCACCATGACCTTGGACTTCCCATCCTCCAGAACTGTGAGAGAAGAAATTTCTGTTCATTATAAATTACCCAGTTTGTGGTGTTCTGTTACAGAAGCACAAACCAGACTAAGACACCCGGAGAACCCCAGGGTCAGACAGGCAGGGACACCGACACCTCTGGTCAGCCATACGGTAGGAGGCAGGAGGGGGTAGGGTGAGCAGAGGTGGCCAGACCCACCTCTCCCTCTAGGCCCAGGCTGCAGCGTAACTGTTCTGATTTCTCCTGGGTACTCAGTGAATGTCTGGAAGATGAACACTAGGGATGTATGAATGAATGAACGAATGACAAATAATGATTTAGGATAAATTGAAAATGTCGGGTGAATGATGTATCTGTGAGCCATCTGGCAGCTCCAACCTGTCTAAATGTGTGTATCTGCACTGGTGCTGCTGTCTGTTAAGTACCAGTCACTCCTTCACTCGCTCTCTTATTCACAAATGTCGCCTGCCCACTTGTCCCGGGCCCCTTATCAGAACATATAGCACAGACTGAAATTCCTCCTCTCCCCTGGTCTCTGTGTCTGTCCCTCTCTGCCTTGGTGCTGCCTAGTAGGCTGTTCACCCTCCCCACTTGAGAAGCCTTGCCCAGAGCTCTCTGCCCTGAGCTGCCCCATGGAAAGGCTTGTGTCAGCCTCCACCTGCCTGTCTCAGGGTCTCAGATTGAGCACTGGCCCCCACTCCATGAGGGCTCTGAGAGCTCCTCAGAGTGCAAGAGACCAAGAGGGATGCCCCAGAGGCAGCCTGGCTCCTTACCGCTCCTCTCACACGCATGCACACATGCACACATGCCTCACAAACACACAGCCTCACTACACAATAGAGAACAAGGAAGAGGCTCCAGAAGGGAGCCGTGGCCGTGCTGCGGAAGTCAGTGAGACCATGCTGCACTCCATAAGCAGGCCCAGGGCTACAGATGGTAGCCAGGGGGCAGCTTTCTTAGCTCAAATCAAATTCATTTCAACTTAATATTCTATTCCCAAGCTTTTTCTTTTTTTTAACATGACTTTCTATCCCTGTAGAAAGTTTTAATCAGTCATCTAATGACTAAATGTCAGTCACTAGGGGCTTTTGGTATGCTTTCCCAACTGTAGGTTTGGAGATAATAGTAGCTTTTAACTTTTGGTTATTTATTTTAATGACAAATGGAATGGAATAAGGCAAAACTGAACAGAACAGAAAACCCAGAGACCACATACAGTACAGATTTATGTACACTATCCATATTTGTGAAATATATTTCTTACAGTGGGTTTTAGTCAAATGTTCAAAATACACTTGCTGGAGGTTAGCCCACTAAGGATGGTGGGGATGTGGCCCCCCAAGAATGGGGGGTGGCTGCAGAGCAGCCCTGGAGCAGCAGGTGTGTGGGCAGGAGACTTGTGCTCGCCAGTGGGGGTCACTGATGAAGGGCAGGGATCGCAGACTGCTTCCTGGCTCTGGGTAGAGGGGTCTCTGCCAAGGATCAGGGGAAAATCCCTCTCCTCACCAGGCCCGAAAGTCACTGAATGAGCAAAAGCTTGAAAGGTCCAGAAGATGGCCAAGAGATGAAGTGTCCATTCTTACACAGTTTCCATCTTCCCTTCCCTTCCAGGCATCCAGCGGTGTGCAGCCCAGACGGTGAGTCAGGAGAGAGGAGGAGCTTTGGCAGAGGAGGGTCCCACCTGCTGCAGCCTGGGCCACTGACTGGGCGGGAGGATGGTGGAGGATGCCTGACTCAGCAGAGACAACAGCCTGGCAGAGGCTTTCTCCCCTACTTCCAGTCGAGGTTTCTCCCACTCACCCCTCCTTCCTCCCTCCTTTCACAAGGGCACAGTTGGCTGACTGCCCTGCAGGGGTTTCCTACACCTTCTCCTGCCCTTCTCCCTTTATCCTGCAGGGGCACCCCCACTGGTGTGCCCCACCCCTGCCTGGCACTCCCACGGGTGTACCCCACCCCTGCCTGGCACCCCCACTGGTGTACCCCACCCCTGCCTGGCACTCCCACTGGTGTACCACACCCCTGCCTGGCACTCCCACTGGTGTGCCCCACCCCTGCCTGGCACTCCCACTGGTGTACCACACCCCTGCCTGGCACCCCCACTGGTGTGCCCCACCCCTGCCTGGGCACTCCCACCAGTGAGCCCCACCCCTGCCTGGCACCCCCACTGGTGTACCCCACCCCTGCCTGGGCACTCCCACTGGTGTGCCCCATCCCTGCCTGGGCACTCCCACTGGTGTACCCCACCCCTGCCTGGCACCCCCACTGGTGTACCCCACCCCTGCCTGGGCACGCCCACCAGTGAGCCCCACCCCTGCCTGGCACTCCTACTGGTGTACCCCACCCCTGCCTGGACACTCCCACTGGTGTACCCCACCCCTGCCTGAGCACGCCCACCAGTGAGCTTCACCCCTGCCTGGCACTCCTACTGGTGTACCCCCC
>CAUYQV010183055.1:0-19853 GCA_963574575.1 Galagoides demidoff
GCAGCTGTCTGCCTAAGGTGTCTCAATCAGCGGCTTAATGGCTGTGCACACAGGTGTGGGGGAAGGCAGCAGGGAGTGGCCCTGCGGTTTAACAGAGCTTATGCAGTAAATGACAAAATGGCGCTGGTCTGGCCCTTTCACTCCCTGTGACCCCTCTTTCCTACTTCCCCTTAACATAAAAAGGAGGCTAAAATTCATACTAAGGTACGTACAAAGCTAAGCTAGTTCTTTAGGACATTAGTCTGCTATCTTCTGGGTTGCCGGCTCTGAATAAAAGTTGCTTTTCTTGCCCCAATACTTTGTCTCTTGACTTACTGGCTGTCCTGCAGCAAGTGGTACATGTTGGTCTCAGTCACAGTCTCCATGGTGACAGTGGAGACTGGGAACAGCTGGGCTTTGGGAAAGGAATGAACAGCGCCAGTGAGTGCCCCCTTGAAGAGAAAGGCTGTGATTTATAGTGGCCACACCCCCTGTGATACTGACATTCCTGCAGACTGGAGACGGGAACAAGTCACTGGACAACAGATCCGATCTAAGTTTGGGACTTTTTGGATGGGTCTGGAAGGACCAGAGAGCTAGGGAATTGAAGGTTCTAACAGCATAAGAAACGCTAGACCATATGTTAAATTTTATAATGATCTCTAGATGTTTTTTGGATTTTTTTTATGTACCAGATTCTGAAATTAATATATGCAATATGGTGATTTCTCCTGCTTGTGACCAGGAAAAGAAAATTGATGTATCAAATGTCAGTGCTAGTGAGTATCTATGGCCAAAAAAATAAATGTTTTTCTGAAAAAGGCGTTGGCCAGAGGTTCCTCGCAAAGCTCCACTGGAAGCTGAGATGAATTCCTGGGCAAAAGGAGCCTCAGAAGGGGCTGAGGTCGTCAAAGTTTACAAGGCACGTCCTGGCCTGATTTCCCGTCATTGGTGCTCAGCTGTCCTGGGAATGATGCTGGATATTTAAAAGCCAAACGGGCCGTAGGCAGTCTCTGCCCCCATCAGAGCATGTGTTTGCTCCTCAGTCCTGTTGGCTTTTTTATTTTCTTCTTTCCTCCCCTCCCTTTTCCCTTCCTATGTTTCTACCCCCTCCAGTGCCACGTGCTGTGAAGGCACAAGAAAATATTTTAATCCCCCCCAGCATGCCCTGTAGGTCATTTTTTTTTGAGTACTGTGCTGGCTTTTCAAGTGCTTCAATTACCCTGAGAGCTGGACATGCCCCTGGGGATGGGGCCCTCCCTGCTGTCACACAGCACAGGCCCTGAGGGTGAATAGCAGGTTCTCCTTGCCCCTGAAGGTGCCCTGGTGGGGAGGGTAATGAATGGGGGGCAGGGCTACAGTGGGAAAGAGACCTTAACCCAACTCTGCCCAAAGCCCTGGGGCTTTTGTTTTCTTTGGTTCTTTTTTATTTTTTCCAGGCCTTCTTTGTTCATGCGAACATTACTGCATCCGGAATGAGTTTTCAAACCCTTGGCATTTGCTTTAAAGGTAAGTCTACTTTGAAGACTCTGGTGGAAATTTCAATCATTTTCCTATTCATAGTCAAGGAGTGAGTGGGAGCTAAAAATATCTGCTTTTTTTCTTCTGAAACCCTGAACAGAACCTCAGCAAGTCCTCCAAGAGACCAGGGCTGGCTCCCTAGGGCAAGGCTGACACCCGCGTCAGTGACATCAGCCGGTTCTGAGAGGCCCACAGACCTCCCAGCAAAGCGTCCTGTGTGTCTCTAAGCCCATTTTTCTAAACACATAACACGAAGTTCCCTAAATACATTACAAATTTAACAGGCAAGACAATTTGGCTACAGAAAAAACGTCAGAGCAGTCAGAATGTTCGGGGAATTAAAAGCCAAATTAGCTGACAAGTATCATCTCCACTCCGTGTGCACACTGACATCAAGCAGTTCTCAAAGTTATTAGCGAGGCGTTGTGGCCAGAGAGAGCTCCGTGCTGCTTTCAAGCCCATGTTCATTATTCAGTGGCTTGTTCTGCATGTGCCCTTGCTGGGCACTCATAATCTCCAGACGTGGACAAAGCCAGTGAATGCGGGATTGGAAAATATTTTACTTGAAAGGCAATCCTAGCATAGACAATGATTTACCATTGATGGCTTCTGTGTGAGTCAGAGTCTTTCTAAAAGAGGAAAGTAAAGTCTTCTTTACAAAAAAGAAAAAAAAAAAACCCTCTGAAATCTGTCGACTTTTAAAAAACCAGATCTGTCTTTTAGAATTAGGTTTAAATTAAGACAAGATGACTCACTCTGCCAATCCCTCATTAAAATAGAGATACCTCAAGTAAGCCAGAAGTTTGGACTTTGAGGTTGGATGCAAACTGTTCTTCCCTTCTGGAGTTCTGCTCTCCCAAAGACAAAGGCATCTGGCAAAATCCTATCATTCCTTGCCCAACAGGGTCAGGTTGCCCCTTGGCAATGCGGGCCCACATTCTGATTGGCAGGCTGAGTTAACAGTCCGGAGCCAAGGTAATAACCATTTGGTAAGACCATATCAACGCTAATTATTAAAGTTAATTAACAGGAAACTTAATTAACTTATTAGCCATCCAACAGTGGAGAAAACGCTAAGGGTCACTTAGGGACAGGTCAGTTCTCTGCCGTTTTATTTTAGGTTAAGGACAAAGCAAGAAAATATGTACCAAGTGAAGCAGAACAAAAAGAAAAATTGCTCACGATCAGAGGCACCATGGTAACACTCCCTTCTGAGCGCCTCACCACATCTAGAAGACAAGTGATAATGATAACAATTTCTCGTAAATTGTATTAAATAACGCTCTCCACAGAGGTACAGGCAACTGAACCAGTATTCCCTTACTATAAACTTATCTATTCCTTCCACTTAAAATCTTAGGGGAAGAAACTTATCCACATGAAAAACAAGTTGCTTTGTGGATAAATTGCCTGACGGTTTTCGCCAACATAGAAGATGGGATACCTGGGGAAATAAAATGGATGGTGGTCCTAACAGATACTCAGGAAATGGTAATTACCCACTCACTCTTCCTACCTACCCAGGCCCACCCAGGCCTGTATTTATGATTAGATTCATTCTCATTTTCTGCGCACACAAAATTAGTCTGATTTAAAACAAATACCACCTGTGGCTTAGAACCTATTCAACATTGGGTCAATTCATCCAAATCCTTAGAGGTCTTGGCAGGAAGTAGAAGGGTTTGACACCTGGCTCTGCCCCTTATAGCTCTGTCACTCAGGCAAGTCACAGCTTGGAGTGTGATTGTATGAAATAAAGGTAATAAGAGTTCAGTGACCGAAAGTGTCTAGCATTAGGTAGGAGCTCCATTAAGTCATATCATCATCTTAAGTGGTCTGTTTAAGTGACAAAAAGCAGGAGAACTACTTATTTATCAATTCCCTTATTTAATACGTATTTATGGAGTGCTGCCTACATAATAGATCTTGAAGGAGCTCTGAGGGTATTGAGAATTATCCTGGGACTCTGGAGGGAACTGGATCCCTCTGGAGCACGTACGGGTTTGGTGACCCTTCCATTCTACCCGGAGTCTGAATCCCTCATAGTTATTCTCAGGTTACCATAGAGTACTAGCTTTTGAACTTTTTGGACTCAGAACCCCTTTACACTCTTAAAAATTATGAGGACCCTATATTAGTTTTCTACTGCAACAAATCTCCACAAACTCAGTAGCATAAAATAATCAAATTTATTACTTTATAATTCTGGAAGTAAGAAGTCCAAAAATCAGTCTCACTGGGTTGAAGCTAAAGTGTCCACACAGCTGGGTCTTTCTGGAGGCTCTAGGGGATTCTGCCTCCTTGTCTTTCTAGCTTCTGGAAGCCACCTGCATTCCCTGGCTGGTGATTCCTTCTTCTTGTCACTCCAGACTCTGCTTCTGTCATCACACCTTCTACTAGTCGCCTTGACCTCCTGGCTTCCTACTCAAGGCACGAGAACCTTGTGATTACTTCATCCCCCTATGGCTAATCCAGGATAATCTCCCCATCTCAAGATCCTTAATTTGATTACACCTATAAAGTCCTTCTTGCCATAGAAGCAGAATTCATAGGTCCTGGAAATTTGGATGTGGACAATTTTAAGGTATCATTATTCAGCCTATCACAGATCCCAGAGCAGTTTTGGTTATGTGGCTTGCATTTATTAAAGCCTACCATGCTAAAAATTAAATCTGAGAGATTTAACAATTAAAAATAGCAGTAACAAATCTACTAGAAGTTAAATAAAATATTTTAACAAAAGTAATTGTATTTTCTAAAACAACCAAAAACGTAGTCAGAGCAGCACTCATCACATATTTTACAAATCTCTTTAATGTCCAGATTAACAGAAAATAGCTGGATTCTCATATACATATACTGGGGGGTGGGGAGATCAGTTAAAGTATATGAAGAAAATCCAGGCTCACACACAGATGATTTCACATAATTGTGAATATTCTTCTTTGATACTACACCAAAACTCAACAAGTGACAGTTTCTTAAAGGTTAGTTGCAGTGTGGACTCTGAAAGCATACCCATAAACTTTTTGTATTCTATATGGTAAAATCCACTGGCCTACTCTGAACAGCTCTTTTATCCATCTATGAATTTATGGCATCATTTCACAATAGTGGTCATGTGGAAAATACTGGCTTACCAGGTTATGCAGATCTGCTCGATATTAACATATTTTATTATCCCAAATTTTAAAGTCACACTCATTAATATAACCATTTGATAACAACTTTATCAAAAAGGTTTTTATGCATTGGTATGCTGTCAACAAATTTCCCCAAATCCTAACTTTTGCTTGAGAACTCATAGGTTACGAATTGGTAGCAAACACTGTCAGTTGCTTTCCTGAAAGTGACAGACTCACCTATTGTATTGCTAAAAAAATATCTGGCAGATATCTAAGTCTAAATAACCATAATTAATTAAGGTATCCACAGAGCTGGTTCTTTTTGGAGGCTCTGATGGGAGACTGTTTTCATGTCTTTCAAATAAAATGATGGTCCGTTGAGGGAAAGTGGCCAGTTTATCTTGCTATTCCAAACTCCTACCAGGGAGACACTCATAATTTGGTACGCACCACAAGGACTTTACTACACATTTCCCAGAATATCAAAAACACATTCTCAAGAGTTGAGAATTAATAAAATTAATTATTTTTATTGCTTCAACAAGAACATTCTTAAATAGACATGTCTTTGGTTTTATGGTGTTTTTATGGTTGTTTGTGCTACTATGGGCTCCTGGCCATGGAGAATAGAATGGCTACTGCTATGGCTTGGTGCCATCACACTGATGGGTGCTAAGGAGTCAGTAGCCTTTTGCACCACCAGGGCAAGTGTCAACACATGAATAGAGGTGAATATCATTTAATATTATTATGAAAATATTTTTGACCTCAACAGACTCCCTAAAAAAGCACTGGGGTTTCCCAGAGGTCTATAGACCACACTTTGACAATTGCTACCATGGAAAAAGAGATATGAAATCAAGTAGGGACAATCTGGAGTTTTTTAATTGTTAGAGACTTCACAGGCAGCTCCTGGTAGCAAACACATTCCTGAAATAGACAAGGTTCAAGTTCTAACTTAAGTCCTTTGGAACTTGTATTTTTCCTTGGAATCATAATTCTGCTATCTAAAAAACAAACAAAAAAAAACTGATAAAAATAAAAATGATATTTTCCTAGGAGCTCCAGAATTTTATCATGAGACTCAAACTTCAACACCGTATGTGAATATAATTGTTCCTTAACACTTATTATGTAGGACAAATAGGCATTTTCTAGAATTTTATATAAATAAAATCACATCCTATGTACTTTTGTTTTGACTGGTTTCTTCCACACAACATAATTACTGTGAAATTCATCTATGCTGTAGTGTGTACCAATCGTTCATTCCATTTTATTGCTAAGTTGTATTTCATTATATGATGTGTGTATACCACAAGTTTTTTTTTTTAATCTATTTTCCTGTTGAAGGACTTTTGAATTGTTTCTAGTTTTAGGTGATTAAAAGTCAGGCTCCTTTGAATATTTGTGTACAATGAACATATTCTTTCATTTTACATGGGTAAATGTCTAGAAGTAGAATGACTGGATTGTACAGCAAGTATGTTTTTAGCTTTTTAAGAGATTACAAAACCGTTTTCCAAAGTGTGTATAGTATTTTACTTTCCTACTGGCAGGGGGTGAGATTGCAGTACCTCCATTGCCTTTCCAGCACTTGGTATGGTGAGTCTTTTAAATTTTAGTCATTCTGTTAGCTGTATAGTATGTGTTAAAATTATTTGAATGCCAAAAACCTGTATGTAAATATAAGGTTTAGTTTATAATATCTCTTTACATTGAATAATCTCAGGCCATTTGGATTTAGCTTGCACACACTTTCCCATCATTGGTCATTTCAAGGTCTTTGAGCCGTTTTGAATCCTTAATGATGACTGAAAATTCTGTAACAACTCTAATGTTTCTTTTTTTTTTAATTAAAAAAAGAATCTATTGGGCGGTGCCTGTGGCTCAAAGGAGTAGAGCGCTGACACCATATGCCAGAGGTGGCCAGTTCAAAACCCAGCCCCGGCCAAAAATTGCAAAAAACAAAACAAAACAAAACAAGAATCTATTGACCAGTGAGAATATTCTCTTCCCTTTCATCTCCCTTAAATCCTCAAAACTACTTCATATCTATATTTCATCCAGTTAAACAGATATAGCCTTGGAGGATTTTACAAATTAAAAGGTCATTCAACTAATTTGGCCCAATGGCACTGCTGGTTGTGGTTGATTCTGTCTTGTCTTTAAGTCACTAGGCCAGTTCTTATTTTCAGTGCCAAGGCAACTCCAGCAGGAAGATTAGAAACTTGAGCTGACTGGTGGCAAAATATATTCAGAATCTTCTTGCAGCTACTTCTTAAATATAACCTACACAATGCAATTCATCTCGCAGACATTCTGATTTGCATCCCCAGAATCACACTGCATCTCATGCCAGACAGAGGGCTAATTGCTAAGGAGAGAAAAAATAGATCATTAAATAGGAGGAAAGACCAGAATGATTTCTAAAAATAAACACTTTTTTTTTTAAAAAACAAATGCTTAGTTCCTTGTTTTTTCCATCACTGTTAATTTATCATGTTACTGCCTGTTATTAATAAGCCCTTTCTTACAAATGTTAACAACTTGATACTTTGTAAAACACTTTCAGATGCATTGTCTCAATAAATCCATAAGAAATGCCCATTTTTAGAAATTAACAAATATCTTGAAGAATGCCCACTTTTAAAGAGTAACAAAAGCCAAACAAAAACTTGCGTCTCAGAAAATTTAAGTAATTTATCCAACTACTCTCTATTAGTATTTTACTGCTATGCAACAAATTACTACATAGTGCCATGGTTTGAATGTTTGCCCCCTCTGAAACCCATGTTGAATCATAATCCTTAATGCAACAGTATTAAGAGATCAGGCCCTTAAGAGGTGATTGGGTCATGCTACTCTGTCCTCATGAACGGATTAATGGATTAATGAGTTAATGGATTGATGGGTTATTGTGAAAGTAGTTCTGTTATAAAGACCAGTTTGGCTCTCAGTGCAATGCCCCCTCACCATGTGGTGCCATCTGCCATGTCATGATACAACATGAGGCCCTGGCCAGATGCAGCTGCCTGATGTTGAACTTCCCAGGCTCCAAAATCACTAAATAAACTTCTTTTCTTTATGAATTTCCCAGTTTTAGGTATTTAGTTATAGCAAAAAGAAAAAGAAAAAAAAGATGTGTCAATACTTAGCAACTTAAAACAACACAAATTGTTTATATCAAAGTTTCTGTGAGTCAGGAGTCCAGGCATGAGTTAGCCAAGTCCTCTGCTCTGAAATCAAGGTGTTGGCAAGGCTGTGCGAGAGGCTAAGGGTCCTCTTTAATTCTTATGTTGTTACTGAAAGAAGTCAGTTCCTTACAGTTGCTGCTTTGGAACCTGAGCTGCAAGTTTTCTTGCTGGCTGTCAAGGAGGGTCAGCCTCATTTTTCAAGGCCTCCCTTCAGTTTTAATCACACTTTCCTCTTATAACATGGGGGATTACTTCTTCAAACCCAGAAGCAGAATCTCCCTTCAGTATCAGCCATGATGGAATTGTACATAAGGTAAGGCAATGGGAGTAACTCTCCCAGCACCTTTACCACTTAACAAATTAAGGGAACCACTATCCCATCACACTGATGAGTCCCACACCCTTGAGTAAGGGGATTATACAGTGTTCATACACCAGGGACCAGAATCTTAGGGTCCATCTTATATTCCTGCCCTCCACAGATCTGCAGATAGTGAGGTGTAAGGATCAGAATGCAGATCTAGGTGATCCAAAAGTTTTCTATGAGAGCTTATCCCAGCACATTGTAAGGCCAAGGCAGTAGGATCACTGGAGGCCAGGAGTCCAAGACCAGTCTGGGCAACATACCAAGAAGACCTCATCTCTACCAAAAGCAAATAAACAAACAAACAAGCTAGGTGTGGTAGTGCACATGTATAGTCCTAGCTTCTCAGGATGCTGAAGCAGGAGGGTCTTGAGCCTAGAAGTCTGAGGCTACAGTGAGCTATGATTGAGCCATTGCACTCTAACCTAGGCAACAGAGTGAGAACAACAATAAATAAGGGAGGAAGTAAATAACAAAGAAAGGAAAGGAAAGGAAAAAAGAAATAGGCTGTCAGAGGTTTTAAGCACTCACGCACCTGTGCTTTCTCATATCCATTTCCCTGTAGAGCTTCTCCGCAATGTCAGTGAGTCCCCTCCCTGCCCACAGGACCCAGTTGAAGCATATTCAGCAAGACCTGGACTGAGCAACCCTACTCAGACCTGGACTGAGCAACAGACAGATATTCGTCTGTCTTGGGATCAGTCTGAGGAAGTTCAAGAAGGTATCCTGAGTGCCAGAAAACAGAACCACGGATGGTGACACTTTCCCTGAGCAGCCAACAATGTTTTTTAAAATTCAGCACACAGGTAAAGACAGGTGGTCTGCTTGTGATTGCCAAGTCCCTTTGGGAAGCTGCTGTCCTTCACTCTTCACTTCATAGCCTTCTAGGTGACTTTATCCAGAATATAGCACCGCCCTGCCCTTTCCTCCCCCCAGTTCCCAATTGTAGTTTGTTCAGATGCTCTTTTTCCATGTCCAACAATTCTGTCACCTTATGCAATGGTCCCATCACCTGGGATAATCCTTCTGTGAAGGTCACCACCAGCTGTGTAACAATATTCATTCTCCCTTTCCACAGGCATAAAACTAAACTATGTTTTCCAGCCTTTTTTGCAGTGAGGTGGCTCTTTTCTTTCCAATGGAAACAAGGTGAGGTGGGCTGCTTCCCACGGTAGCCCATAAAAACTGCCTACCTCTTTTGCAGTCTTTCTGCTTACTTTGGCTGGCTGCACACACAGTAAAAGGTTCTTTGGAATGAAGAAGCCACAGATAGAAGAAACATAGGAGGAAAGTTGACCCGCCAACCTGAGACCCCTCTCACAGCAGTTACGTGAGATATACACAATGGTCTGCGGTGTTGAGGGATTGCCTATTTAGGCCTCTTTGTTACTGTAGCATCACCTACACCAGCACGTTCTGCTCTGCTTCCACAGCCCCTAACCCCATGCTTGCAACAGAGTAAGCAACTACTCAGAGAATGAATCAGTGGATATTCGTCTGTCTGGGAATCTTACAATCTTCTATTTCTTTCTTCTTCCAACTCAATAGAATTTCATCATAGCAAACAATAAGTGCTCTAAAACCTTTAGTGTTAGCATTGAATGTTCTGGGTATTGATCACACATGACCTTGATGTTACATTAAATTTCTTGACCAGTTCATCATCTGAAAGACATTTTAGTATTAAATTTTGGACTCTTCTGATTTATAATGGTAATAATTATACTTTATCAAGTGCCTAAAATAGACCAAGCTATTTATCTATTATTTCATCTCATCTCTGTTCTGTCTACACACACACACTCTAATCTGAATAAGAAAAGCCCCACAACATTGGTACTACTGTCATTATTCTCATGATGTAGACAAGAACCGAAACTTAGACCTTGAGGAACTCATGCAGAGTCAGTGTTGGTGAGTGACAAAGCAGGCTCTCTTTCAGCTCTCCATGCAGACTTCCTGTCTACTGCTGTCCCACTTCAGGGTTTCCCTGCCACCGAGCCATCTGCCTTCTTCACCAGGAGTAACAGAATCACCACTAGCCCATATGGCACCTTTGTAGGAATTAGAATAAGGCATTCCTACCTCAAGATTGGATGCTATCTGCCAGAAATTTGTTGCAACAAATATGCAAGTCTTCTATATCCATACTGCACATGGTGGTGTTTCTTAAGTTGTTCAATGTTCAACCTATGTAACTGTGTGGAACTGCCCTGGGGGGAACAGCATATGGTCATGGAAGGTATGATCCAAGATTTAACATGATTGGTCTATACTGCTGAGTCTCGGCACCCAAGAGACTCATTTTCTGTAGGAGTTTGGTGGTTTTATATCTCCTTATTCTGACTAAAACCTGTTTACAAGTGACCGAAGAAAAGAGAGGGCTGCCCTGGCTTCCATTCCCTTGACTGTGACCTCTGAGTCCATAGGAGGAGCTACCTAGACCGTGTAGTTCATCTTACTCCTCCCAGAAATGCAGTGTCTCTGAGGTTCACGAACTCAGGTAAATGCAGAAGGAAGCATGTGCCAGCCCCGTGGGCAGAACCAGGAGCAACAGAGCAGCAGTGATGAAGCCACACCACTCCTTAATGTTCTCTGCATTGTTCCTTCTTTGTTCAGTAAAGTAGAAAGAGGAAGGGAGGAGCAATGGGTTCATTGGCGTATCTTTTTTTTTTTTTTTTTTTTTTGAGACGGAGCCTCAAGCTATCCCCCTGGGTAGAGTGCCATGGCATCACAGCTCATAGCAACCTCCAACTCCTGGGCTCAAGCAAGTCTCCTCCCTCCACCTCCCAAGTAGCTGGGACCACAGGCGCCTGCTACAACGCCCGGCCATTTTTTGGTTGCAGCCATCATTGTTGTTTGGCGGGCCCGGGCTGGGGATTCGAACTCGCCACCTTAGGTGTACGCGGCTGGCACCTTAGCCGACTGAGCCACAGGCATCGAGCCCATTGGCGTATCTTTAAATGTATCAAACAGATACTTGTTCACCAAGGCAGGGTACTAGGAGGAGCTGAGGAGAGAGGGGAAGAGACAGTGTTAAAAACTATTAGTTTAGAATAGTGATAGTACAGTAACCAGAGTGCTCCAGAGGTCCAGGGAGGTGTAAGCCACAGATGCTGCTACTGCCTATATTAGTAAGCAGCAGTGCTTCTAAATGTTTAATGTAGAAAATAAAATTGGATGTGGAATTTTAGGGGGTATGCAGAGGGGGAGGGGAGGGGGTAAGTTGGATGAAAGGAGGGTAATTGGTGGAACCACACCTATGGTGCATTTTACAAGGGTACATGTCAAATCTATTAAGTGTAGAGTATAAATGTCTTAACACAATAATTAAGATAGTGAGGTGTAGGCTATGTTAACCAGTTTGATGTAAGCATTTCAAATTGTATATAAAATCAGCACATTGTACCCCATAAATGAATTAATCTGTACAGCTATGATTCAATAAAAAATGAAAAGAATTGCTTCAGAGCAGAGTGAAATACTAACACTGACTTTAAGTCGTTTGGAAGGAGGCATTTGTGCTCTGGCATGTGGATGCCCACCATGGTTACTCAGCCTTAATGAACCTCAGTTTTCTCATCTACATAGTGGGAACAGTGAGAGTACTTACTTCATAGGATTGTTGGGAAAACTAACCAAGGAAATTAACATAAAATACTTATCTCAGCATCTCACATTCAGCAAGCACCAGTAAAGGGTAGTTATTGTTAACCCAACAGTAATGTAAAACTAAGATTAGACCTACTTTCCCCAAGAGCGATAAGGCATTTCTCCCCCCATCTTGTGCTATTTAGCAAAGTTTCTGCCAAAGCTTAGCACTCACACCTTGAAAGAAATTTTGCAGGCATGAAAAACTGTACTGAAGATTAATTCTGTAATCTGTGACATAAATTTATGTGCAAAAATCACTCTGCTTGCCCTATCTGAGCCCTCCAACTTTCCTGGCATGGATTGTGGCAACAGTGTTAACAGAATCCAGTTTTCTGAGCCTAAGAGATAAAGAAGAAATAACTAGTCATGTGAAACTGCCATGGGACAGGGGTGTTTAGATAAAGACTCTTATTAAATTGTGCAGGTCTCTTTGGACCTTGGGATCCGGCTTCTCCCATTGGCCCACTCCTACTCTTCTGCCGTCAGATAGGGATTTAGGCACAGGGTTGTGCACCCAGAGGAGAAAGAGAACTAGTGGGTCTGGATTCAGCCGAGGAAAGGTGAGGCTGGGCTGGGATCTGAGCACACCCCGTTTCCAGCCTGCTTGCCTCCTCTCTGCTGGGAAGCCAGTCATCAGTAAAAACAAGACATACAGACTGGAAAGTTTTGAAATTGATTTTAAATTCTAAGATGATGCAAATGCAGTTATATGAACGGCTATTTGTTCAGGTAGACTAGATCCAAAGGGCAGAAAAATGGTAAGATAAAGAGGAAGAGCAACACATACTCCCTGCAACTGAATAGCAATGAGCGTTACAGCGTCAGGGCTGGCCCAATTTTGTTGTATAGGCTGCAGGTGTGTGACCTAAACAACTGTTCATGGTGGTCCTGAAAGGATCTGAAATTCCCTCCCTTTTGACATCTGTCAGAGGCACCCCAGTAGTGCTGTTTCAGAGGTATCTGTGCCCCCTGCTCTGATCAGATTGCAAGGTCCAGCCTGAGGCCACATGGGGTTGGAAAACTCAGAGAGACTCCTGAGTTGGAGGATTCTTCTGAATTTTAGGCAACACTGGAGACCATTATAGTATTTCTGTTCCTTTGAGTCTTATTCTCTTACCAGCAACTTGCCACTTTGGGGCCTGCTGGTCACATGCCATAGAAGGCAGACGGTACTGGTTGTCTGTTCTTGGTGAAATAAAGCCCTGGGCTCCAACCAGCTCATTGTCTGCATGCTAACTCCTCCAGACAGCAGACCTGTGGTGGAACCCTGACTTTTTCTCTGTCTAGCAGGTGAAATATAGTCCAAAGTCAGAAACTGAGAGATGGTGGGCCCAAGTAGATACACTGGTCCAATATGACAAAGGAATGGCTCTCCCTCTGCTTCCCAGAAAACTTGCTTTCCTCTGTAAAGGAGGTGCACAGACTGGGGGTGCTGCCTGTCGTCTGCCAGGAACGGCTGTGTCCTTAACCACCAACGGGCAAGATGGCAGCATACCTCCTGGCTTTTGTGGCTGGACAGCCATCAAGAAAGGAAGCCATTCAGGTCCTCTCCTCTCTTCCAGCCTCCGAAGTGGGGCAACAGAGGAAAAATATCTTAAGGTACCAGAATAATGAAAACATGGTTTCCTGTTCCTTTTACATAGGGTATTATGTACCATTCCATCTTCATGCCGTATCATATGGTATCTATGTATGATGATGTAATATGATTTATTTAAAGGGGAAAACGTTATGTAAAGTTTGAATAAACAATTCCAATCGTGAGTGGGAGGGGGGATTATGTTTGTTTATTTTCTTGTTTGTTTTTGTTTATGTGTTGCTTTTGCCTCTTTCTTTGGTAGTTTAACCTCGAGGTTAATATTAAAAGGATATTATGAAGAATTCTACGAAACTGTAAAAGACAAGAAAATGAGGGGATACTTTGTGGGTCAGGCTGAGCGGGTGTTGAAAATGAAGTGAGGCTGGATAATGGGATAATGAAGCGAAGAGATGCCAGAGTTATAGACGCTGAAGAATGTTTGGGGCGGTGAAAATGAGTGGAGCTGCACGTGAACCTGGGGATAGAGAGGAGGACGAGGTTGCTAGGCAACTTCCCAGGGCAGAGGAGAGGAATCCTGAGGGAGGAGATGCCTCGGGAAGCCCTGCTTCTTGCTATGGGCAGCTCTGTGTGGCCCGAATAGACCCGAGAGGTGGGTCACACCTAACTGTTCTCCCAGAGCTGCTTCCTGCAGCAATAAACAGTCAGGAGGGGTCATGGCACAGAGCCCCAGGACTGTGGCGAACAGTGCAAGCAGCAGCTGGGGTGCAAAATAAAAATGAAAGTTGTTTATTTCAAAACTTGTGCCATGGAGGGAACATTGGCATGGGCAGGTAGCGGTGCCAACAGTCATGGTTTAGAAATACGCTTATTAAGTGCCAGCGAGGTGCCAGGCATTGCTTGCTGGGAGGAGCAAAGATTAAACCGGACATGATCCTTGTGCATGAGTAGCTCCTGGTCTTGTGGAAGAGAAAGGCCTAAGGACGCGTGCAGGGCTCATTAGCTGTGGTTATGGGATTGCGCGCAGAGTAGGGTGGTTGGAAGTTGGGACCGTGGAGCTGGGTTTGAGTCTCGGTCTGCTTTACACTGGCTGGGTGCTCTGGTATAATCTGACCTTGTGGAAGTTACTTAATCGCTCATCTGTAAAACATGAATAAATAACAGTGCCTGTGTCGTCAGGTCGCTATGAGAACCAGCTAGCTGACGATGGTAAAGTGCCAAGAACAATGACGAACAGCACGGTTCGTTCAATGAGTTCTGTCAGTGCAGGACTCAACGAGCCACAAATACCTTTCCAGACACCCACACATTCGCGAGGGCGCCGCCTCGCTAGGGAACGCGCGTGATGCTGGCGACCGTCTGCTTCCCAACTTCTCTGTCCCACGGCCCTGTGATTATTCTACATCACGGTGGGTGCACCCTGTTGGAAGACCCTCTGTGGGAGAATAAGTCACGTCTTTCAAACTCAGACACGCAGCCTGACACAGACCTGGTCTGAAAACCTTTGCTGCTGGTTCACTCAGCTTCTTCCCATCCTCCTTCCCTGCCGCCTGGAAGGGGGGAGAGCAGGTGCCACCGTGGCACATTTCCTTCCCTTCCTGGAGGGTCCTGCTCCACCTCACTCAACTGCACAGAGTCCTTTCCCCCTTTCTCTCCAATCTACAACCCCCTGAGTACTGCCTCTAGCTTCCCCTAGAAATTTGTCCTGGTGTTTTGGGGTGCAGACCCTGAGAGCTCTGCGTTTCCAACCTGGTTGGGCAGCTAAGCGTGTTGCCTGAGTCACAAAAATAAATTTAGGTCCGCAGATTTCAGCACAGGAGGTGCTTTATCGTCCCAGGCCTATCCTCCTGTAAGGGTTTCCATGACACCTGGCCACCAGGACCCAGGGCCAGCCAATTGCTGCAGATAGAGAAAACCCCAGTGTCAGCTACCCAACAGACAGGGCATGGATGGCACAAACACTCTGTAGGAGAAGGAGAGGAGTAAAATGCCTGACAGAAGAGTGGCCATACTGAAAACATGCTTCCTTTGTGGCCTGGGCCACCTCCAGGTCCCAATCTACTCCCTGAGCCCCCAGGGTTGTCACTCCAGTGCCCAAATGACCCAGAGCCACACAGACAGGCACTCACTCTACCTTTAGGATTTTCCAGGACAAACTTACCAGACTACATCCACTCCTAGTTTTCTTTCCCGAAGGAGCTGTTTCGGTCAATGCAAATAAAGGCCGAGTTTTAGAGCTCTCTCACTTGACTCCATGCCTGACGGCATTTGCCCAGGGATGTGCAGAAATTTAAATGCCTTTAAATCCTCCCATGGTAAACCATAATTTTTGTGATAAAGTACCGGGGCAGCCTCTTTGGGAAGACAGTAAAACATTACAACTGCCCCTGTGCACAGACTCCCTCAGGGCCCTGCACGGTCTGTCGCTGTCTCCATCCTCACCCATCTGTCAGGCTGGCCCGGGGCCTGCTCACGACTTGGTTGGACCCTTGACCTCAGGCTCACATCCAAAGCAACATGGGCTTAGATGGCTGGTCTGAGTAATGCCGGAGGTGCCATCTGTCCTGCAGGAAGACCATCTTCCGTGTCAGTCCTAAAGCATTGGCTCCATATTTTCATCACAGCTGGTAACTGTTATTTGCCAAAAAGAAAGATACCTGAACAGTCAGGAAAGGAAGGCAGGTGATTCAGGGGCAACTTTAAATATCAGCTAGGAGTTTCAAGCCACGGGAGAATCTCCTGGAAACATATGAACACCACCACAATAGTAATAAACAAAATCAGAAAAATCACTCGAGAATTAGGGATTGCCAAGACACTTAGAAAAACCCAGAAAGAGAGTCCTACAAATTATGGAATAACCTAGCAAATGGTTTTATCAAAATGCAAAACTAGAACAAACAAACAAAACATCATGTCAAAACTACCACAAGGGTTCTTAAAACCTTCTGCATGGATAAATGGATGGCATGTCTGCAGGCCACATGGACATGGCCCCCTTTCCCCATCTTAGAATACACCTACGTTTCTCCTAGAGAAACAGGAAACTCCAGTATTTCTAGCACTATTCAGATGTCATAGAGGGGAAGTGACATGACAGCTCCCAGAAATATACCACTGCTTACTCAACCCCTAAAGTGAAAGGGTTAAAAGACATTTCCCTATTCTGGAGGCCTATGGGTAAAATTGGAAGCAATTGCTGAAAAGCCAGTTTCAAAATAATCCTCAAACTTGCATTCATTAAATGGGTTAATTGGACACTTCCAGGTACAAGTAGGAAGCAGCCTGATTCCTTCCTACAGGTGGCCCCTCGGAGTTCCCTGTGGCCTTGCCCTCTGCTTTCTGGGTGACATCGAGGCAGATCTCACAGTTCCTCCAGTCATGTCCAGATACTAATGCAATCTCTTACTCATATTTTAATTTTAAGGGATTTTTTTGTATTTACATCCTTCCTTCCACTGACTTGGACCTGCTTTAGGTTCGGAGATTTGTTTGGGCAGGGGTAGAGGAGAAGGCTCCTTGAGCGCCTTGGTGGGTAGGAAGCCCTCTTCCTCCCTCCAGCTCATGAAGGCAGGTTCCAGACTTTTAGGCTCCAGCCTGTGGCAGAAGGTGTTAGAGGAAAAACGGTGAAAGAGTTATGCAGGCTCAGTCCAGGGTTGGTGCTCCCTGGGCACAGACTTCACAGCGCAGGTGGGAAAATTAAAGCACAGAGATGGTACATCACTTGCCCACAGCTGGAAAATGGCAGAGCACAGACTCTGTTGTTGATGGCAAGGAGATTCCATTCCCTGTGGCTTGAGCAATTTCTTTCTTTCTTTTTTTTTTTATTGAATGGTAACTATGTACATTAGTGCACTTCTGGGGTACAGTGTGGGGTTTTCACACACAATCTGAAACACTTCCATCAAACTGGTTAACATAGACTTCATGTCATTTTCTTAGTTATTATTTTAAAACGTTCACATCCTACTCTTAGAAAGATTCACTTGTACCCTGAGCAATTTCTCATATGCTGCCTTTATGACACCTCCAGCACCAGGCAGCCCCCCTCCTCATCTACCACTCCCTTGCTGGGCCCAGGGTTCCTCTCAGCCAGGGTCCCTTCCAGTGACCAACAGCTCTGCTCACTGCAATCAAAACCGGCGGTCAGGAAGCACAATGCCGGGTGTTCAGCACTGCGCTGAGCAGCCTTCTTTCCATTCTGCTGCAGGCTGCCTGGCTGCCTGGCCAGTCTCTAGCTGTTAGATTTGCAGACATCCAGAACAGCCAGACCCCTGAGTCTCCAGATTTCCAGGGACTTATGCTGAGCTCCTTGACAGGTATCCTGAAGCCATCTTCCCTTGGCTTCAGATGAGAGACGCTCCCACCACCTGGACAACTCCCTCCAGAGAAATTCTCTCCCTCTGATTATGGCTTCTTTCAAGGATGTCTTGTACACTGCAAGGTGGGACAAGACAAGAATCGCAAAACGTACTCCACAATCTCTTGGCCTTTCTTCTGTGGGAGATCTGGCATCTACTGTCCTCAGCCCTGGGGTCCTTGGTCAAAACTCAAGAAGAAGAGAAAAAACCACATTCAACATGAGAGAGAATAAAAGAAGGAAGGATGGAAGGAAAAAAAAAAAAGGAAAGGAGGGAAAGGAAAGAGAGAGAAAGTTAAAAAATGAAAAACGGAAGAGACAAAGGAGAGAAGGGGAAGACTAAGAATTTATATCACCGACCTGGCTCACGAGACCTGAAGCTATCCTTATGTACAGCACGTAACAGTTCATGAGCTCTTTGTGGAAGCTTCTCATAGCCATCTTTTAAGAAAGATGTTACAAATAAGAAGACTGAGGTAGGAACTCAGGATAGCTCCAACTTGCAGAGGTGCCCACAAACAAGAAGGGCAACTTTCCACCAGAATCCCATTTATTTTGCAAATTAACAAACATTGGAAACACTGTCTTTCCTGGGGTCCTAGGATTCTGCATTCCCTTGGTCCTCTGCTCCCCTCTCTGGTTACTCCTTCCCATCTTCTGGGCTGGTTTCCTCTCATTTCTCCGATCTCTGAATGTCTCTAGCCTTAGACCTCCTGCAGCCACTCCTGCAGCCCTGAGTGATCTTAGCAAGACAGGTGATCTTAAAAGCACTGCGTGTGCTGGTGATTCCCACAGCTACACCTCCCTTCCAGATCGCTCTGCGGTCAGCTGCCTACTGGATACTCAAATGTTAGGTGTCCAGAGCTGCGATCCTGCTGTTCTGAACTAAAACTACTTCCTTCTGCAGTCTTCCTTGGTTCAGGAAGTGGCAAGTTTGTTCTTCTAAATGCTCAGAATGGAAGCCTTAAAAGCATCTCTGGCCCCTCTTTGGCCCCATGTCCTGTATCTCCAGGCCAGGAGGAAATGGTGCTGGTTCTACCTTCAGGGTGTCCCCAGCATTCAACCACTTCTCTCACCTCTGCTGCCACCCTGGCCTAAGTCACTGCTCCCTCTCATCTGGACACCACAGGAGCCTGCTTGCCGGTCACCTGTGCCTCCTTGTTTCCGCCCTTGCCTCTTAGTCTACTCTCCAGCAGCAGCCCCAGCATGAGAGCACTTGGACATGGTAGGCAGGCCATGCCACACCTCCCTGGACCACCAGTCACCTCCCCCACCTCCCTTCCTGCCCTCTTCTCCCCCTCCCATCTCTACAGCTGCCCTGGCCTCCCTTGTCCCTTGAACATTCCAGATGTGCTACCTGACCAGCATGGATCTTGTTATGCTCTCTGCCTGAAATACTCATCACCCAGATAACCGCATGACTTCAGGCCGTTGCTTAAATGTCATCCATCTATATTGATGCCCCCACCCCCTGCCAGCCACTGTGTCTATATCAGACACTTTGTGTGCAGCACCTCAGACTCTCTCCAGAGCTCTTGGACACTTATTCTGCTCCAGTTGCCACTGAGTGTCCAATTTGTTGGGGGCTCCCACCAATGACATGTGGGCACAACCCCACAACAGGTCCCCTCATGTCCACACCATATGCCTCTGCCTCACACTTCAGGGATGTCCTACCTGTGCCAGGTAGTGGAGGCCACAGGATTTCCTTGGTGTCCACATTGGGGTAACCCACAATTGTGGTGAAGTCAACACCCTAAGGAACACCAGAGCCCACAGTCAAATTCCTCCCCCGCCCCCCGTTTGGACAGAGGGTCCTCAGACACAGTGTTTCTTCTGGCCTCAAAGAAGCCGGTCCTGGGACAGACAGAGATCAGCTGCATTGCAGGCCAGCAGTGGCCATGGAGAACACACCCTTGTATCGATTCTTCTCTTTTCTTTTTTTTTTTTAAATTAAATTAATTTTTTTTTTTTTATTGAATGGTAACTATGTACATTAATGTACTTCTGGGGTACAGTGTGGGGTTTTCACATGCAATCTGAAATACTTCCATCAAACTGGTCAACACAGCCTTCATGTCATTTTCTCAGTTATTGTTTTAAAACGTTCACATTC
>CAUYQV010183059.1:0-18517 GCA_963574575.1 Galagoides demidoff
GGCCCGCCAAACAACAATGATGGCTGCAACCAAGAAATGGCCAGGCGTTGTGGTGGGCACCTGTGGTCCCAGCTACTTGGGAGGCGGAGGCAGGAGACTCAATTGAGCCCAGGAGTTGGAGGTTGCTATGAGCTGTGATGCCATGGCACTCTACCCAGGGGGATAGCTTAAGGCTCTGATTCAAAAAAAAAAGGTCTCACCAACCCAGCGGGAAGGTCTAGAGTGAGGATTACGAGAGTGTTAGACAAGTCCCACACTGGACAGAAATGGCCAGCTAGGAACTGCTTAGGAAGAGTGTGTTCTCAACTCTGAAGCTGAGGCAGATCCTGAAGGGCTACAATCGGAAGCTATCAGCTACTGCACTGCTGTGCTCACCAGCAAGTTCCTTCGTGGAGAGCAGAGCAGAGCATCTCCGTAGCTGCCACACTCACTTGAGAGGCTTTTTCTCAGAGTAGAATATGTACATTTCAATGGAGCAAAAGATGTGAAGCAATACATGGAATCCTGCTTAATAACTCACCAAAAATAAGTTGCACCAGAATCACCAACATCTTTTTTCTTTGGTAAAGTTACACAGTAGGTCCCTATTTATAGGTGACATGTTCCAAAACCTCCAGTGGAAGCCTGAAGCCACTGATAGTACCACACCCTGTGGTATTATGTTTTTTCCTAGACATATACACCTATGACAAATTTTAATTTATAAATGAGACACAGTAAGAGATTAATAATAAAATGGAACAATTATAACCATATAATGTGATAAAGTTATATGAATGTGGTCTAAGTAGCTTACTGTAATATATATTCATTCACCTGTTTCTGAACCACAGTTGACATCCAATAACTGAAATTGTAGAAAACGAAATCAAGGATAAAAGGGTGGGCAAAGTGGCTCACACCTATAATCCCAGCTACTTGGGAGGCTAAGGCAAGAGGATCTCTTGAGGCCAAGAGTTTGAGGTTGCTTGAGTTATGATGATATGGCACTCTACCAAGGGAGACAAAGTTAGATTGTCTCCAAAAAAAGGGGGGTGGAGGACTACTGTACAGAAAAACGGCTGATAGTAGCTTGATATTTGATAGAAAAGATTGATAGTATTTAATGTTTAACTAATATGCTGAGCTGCAGACACCACATAGCATGGTTACAGGCTTACCTACTTTACTTACTTTAAACAATGTAAAGATGTAGAACAAGTGCTTGGATGTGATATCAAATAGGAGGGAGAGCTAGTATGTTGCATGATGGAATAAGAAAACAAAATATTAACATATACAGGGTTAGGAAAAAACCAATATAGGCCAGGTGCGGTGGCTCATGCCTATAATCCTAGCACTCTGGGAAGCTGAGGCAGGAGGATTGCTTGAGCTCAGGATGTTGAAACCAGCCTGAGCAAGAGTGAGACCCTGTCTCTACTAAAGAAATAGAAAAATTATCAGGGGTAGTGGCAGGTGTTTGTAGTTCCAGCTAATGGGGAGGCTGAGGCAGAAGGACTGGCTGAACCCAGAAGTTTGAAGTTGCTGTGCACTAGGCTGAAGCAGCATTCTAGCCTGGGCGAGAGAAGCTCTGTCTCAAAAACAAAACAAATGACTCAGGAGAGTGGTAAAATCAAATGAAATAAAATGTTTTAGAATTGGTGGGGTGCAGTGGCTCATGCCTGTACTTCTAGCCTGGGAGGCTGAGGCGGATGGGTTGCTTGAGCTCTTGAGTTCAAGACCAGCCTGAGCAAAAGCCAGACCACGTCTATACTAAAAAAGAAAAACTAAGGCAAGAGGATCACTTGAGCCCAAGAGTTGGACATTGCTGTGACAATGTGCAAGCTGACACCACAGCACCCTACCCGGGCTACAGCTTGAGACTCTGTCTCAGGAAAAAAAAAAAAAAGTTTTAGAATTAACTAAAATACTTTATTTGGGACCCAAACAAATAAAACCAAAACCAACTACATACACAGATAAACCCAAAATGAAACACCGGCTTTTTACAATCAAAATCATGTATGATAAGACTGCCAAAAAAAGTGAAATCTTAGGTGCTATTAAAAGTAATTTTTTTTAAGTTTCTTTTAAACAGCAAACCCTTTTCCCTAGTTCAAACTTTTATAGAATGTCAATATTAAATATAGTCAAGTGTGCCCCAGAGGTAAGTATAAGGAACTCTTAGAGATCTGAGAAAAAACTTGAACATCCTTGACCTAAACTATAAAGCATGTTTAGGGCTTTTACTTTGACATAGTAAGATCAATTCTGGTTACTATACTTTAAAGTATCTTTGGAAATCAGGACCCTATAAATGAATTATGAAAGGATTTAAAATGTGTCATGTAGGCTTGGCACCTGCAGATCTGCGGCTAGGGCACCAGCCACATACACCGGATCTGGCGGGTTTGACTCCTGCCTGGGCCTGCTAAACAAGAAGGACAACTACAACCAAAACAGCCAGGCATTGTGGCGGGAGCCTGTAGTCCCAGCTATTTGGGAGACTGAGGCAAGAGCATCGCTTAAGCCCAAGAATTTGAGGTTACTGTATGTTGTGACACAACGGCACTCTACTGAGGGCAACATAATGAGATTCTGCCTCAAAAATAAAAAATAAAAATAAAATAAAATGTCAATATTAAATGTCATGTAAAAAAAACCAATGGAGATGTTTTCTTCACTATGTCATAAAATATGTTCTCAAAATATTTGGAAATATCTAGAAAAAAGACTAGGTTTTATTCTTTTTTCTTTCTTTTTTGAGACAAGTCTCACTATGTCACCCTTGGTAGAGTGCATGGCATCGTAGCTCACAGCAACCTCATGAACTCTTGGGCTCAAGAGATTCTCTTGGCTCAGCGCCTGTGGCTCAGGTGGCTAAGGCGCCAGCCACGTACACCTAAGGTGGCGGGTTCAAATCCCCAGCCCGGGCCTGCCAAACAACAATGATGGCTGCAACCAAAAAATAGCTGGACGTTGTGGCAGGCACCTGTGGTCCCAACTACTTGGGAGGCTGAGGCAGGAGACTTGCTTGAGCCCAGGAGTTGGAGGTTGCTGTGAGCTGTGATGCTACGGCACTCTACCCAGGGGGACAGCTTGAGGCTCTGTCTCAAAAAAAAGAGATTCTCTTGCCTCAGCCTCCGAAGTATGTGGGATTATAGGCACCTGCCACAACACTTAGTTATTTTTGGAGACATGGTCTCACTCTTGCTCATACTGGTCTCGGACTGGTGAGCTCAGGCAATCCACCTGCCTCGGCCTCCCAGAGTGTTAGGATTACAGGCATGAGCCACCACACCCAGCCTGACTAGGATTTGTTCTCTGTCTCCATAAGGCAGAACTAGAACAAGAGATGAGTAGTGTGTATTAGTTTCTTAGGGCTGCCATAACAAAGTAACCACAAACTTGGCTGGGTGCAATGGCTGATGCTTATAATGCTAGCAATCTAGGAGACTGAGACAGAAGGATTGCTTGAGCCCACAAGTTCAAGACCAGCCTCAGCAAAAACAAGACCCTGTCTCTACTAAAAATAGAAAAACTGAGGCAAAAGGATTACTTGAGCCCAAGTTGGAGGTTGCTGTGAGCTATGATGCCATGGCACTACATCCAGGGTAACAGCTTGAGACTTTGTCTCAAAAAAAAAAAAAAGTAACCACAAGCTAGATTGCTAAAAAAAACCTAGAAATGTATTTTCTCACAGTTCTGTAGGTTGCAAGTCCAATATTAAGGTCAGCAGAACCATGCTCTCTTTCCTAAAGTAGAGAAGAATCTTCCCCTGCCTCTTCCACCTTGAGGTGGTTCCCAACAATACGTGGTGTTCCTTGGCTTGTAAGTGCATCACTTCATTGTTGCATGGTCTTCTCCCCTGTGTATCTGTTTCTGTGTCTCTTAGAAAGACATAAGACATATTGAATTAATGGCCCACCCTATTCCAGTAGGACCTTACCTTAAGTAATTATATCTGCAAAGACTCTGTTTTCAAGTCGGGTCACATTGTGAAGTACTGGGAGTTAGGATCTCAACATAATCTTTTTGGAGAATACAATTCAATCCATAACAAACAGTATGAAAGCAAATTTCAATTTGGAAGAAATAATTTTCTAATAATCAGTTTTATTAAAAAGTACAATAATCTTCTGAGTTAAATTAATCCCCATCAGTGAAGGTCACTGAGGTGATCATTTCAAAGACATTAAGAAATAATTTCTTCATTGGTTAGGATATTGGGCTAGCAAATATTAAATTCTATTCCAGCTGTTAACAGGCAATTAATGTACAAACTAAGTAAAACTACATCACACTATTTCATTATTATTGCTGCCTAAAAAATTCAGCTCACTTCTCTGCTCACTAATTTATTATGTAAGCTACCACGCTTCATGCTGTGGGAGAATATGAAAACATCTCCTCTCCCTTCTACGCTTTGTGCTTGGGTGAAAGTATTATAATCTACTGGGTTGTCCAAACTAAAAATACGATCACCCTAAGTGTAAGCACATTGACTCTGAACATGTAGTTTTGGAGTGTCAGACTCAGGTTCAAATTCTACCTTCCTTACTTTTAAGCTGTGTGATTCTAAATAAGTTGATTATGGTTGAAGTTTTCCACTTTCTCATCTACCATTGTAGGCCGTGATCATCCTTTGTCTTTGTTACTAAAAGCTTCTTAAATTGTTATGGTTTGAGTTACAATGTACAATAAAACACAAATATGTAAAGTGTATAATTTGATAAATTTGACATCAATGAAATTAAAATAATGAAGATAATTATCAGTCCCAAAATTTGTTCATGCCTCTTTGTAATCATCCCTTCCCACCATTCCATTTCCTCAGGCCCTCATCTCATTTCTTTCTTTCTTTTTTTTTTTTTTTTTTTGTAGTTTTTTGGCCAGGGCTGAGCTTGAACCCACCACCTCCAGCATATGGGGCCAGTGCCCTACTCCTTTGAGCCACAGGCACCGCCCACTCATCTCATTTCTGTCATTGTAACTAAGCATACATTTTTGAGAATTTTATATGAATGAAGCTATGCATTATGTACTCTTTTTGGCCCGTCTATATGCACTCAGCATAATTAAGATTCATCGATGCTATTGCTTGCATTAATAGTTCAGTTCTGGCTCGGCGCCCATAGTTCAGTGGGTAAGGCGCTGGCCACGTACACTGGGGCCGATGGGTCAGAACCTGGCCTGGGCCTGCTACAAACAAAAACAACAATGACAACAAAAAATAGCTGGGAGTTGTGGTGGGTGCCAATAGTCCCAGCTACTTGGGAGGCTGAGGCAAGAGAATGGCTTAAGCCCAAGAGTTTGAAGTTGCTGTGAGCTGTGATGCTACAAGCACTCTACAGAGAGCAACAGTGAGACTCTGTCTCAAAAAAAAAAAAAAGTTCACTTCTTCTTTATAGCTGAGCAGTATTCCATGTGTGCATTCCCCTATAGATGGACATTTGGGATATTCCCAGTTTGATGTTACAAAGCTGATACAAACATCTGCATATGTGTACAAGCCCTCTGGAGAGCCTTTTTCTCTTGGGCAAGTATCTAGAAATGAAATGGTTCATTTGTATAGTAGGCATATGCACAGCTTTTAAAGAAGCTGTCAAACTACTTTCCAAAATGGTTGTATGAGTCTAAATTCCCACCAGCAGTGCAGGAGGTGGCCGTTGCTCCACATGCTTGCCATACTTTGATACAGTCAACATGGTAGTTGTGAGGAGGTTTTTATTTGTATTTTTCTAATGACTAATGATGTTAAACAGATTTTCACATGCTTATTTGCCAATCCTACATTTTCTTTGGCTAAGTCTCATCAGTTCAAGTAAAAATATTGCCAATTTATTGGGTTGTTTTTCTTATTAAATTAAAAAATATATATTCTAAATATAAATCCCTTACTAGATACATATTTCAAGTATAATCTGTCTTGAATGTTCTGCCTTTTTAAGAGCCTAAGTTTTAATTTTTTAAGTCTATTTATCGATTCTTTTTTTCTTTGCAATTGTTTTTTATAATTTTGTCACAGTTAAGAAATCTTTGCCAAAGCCAAGACCTAATTTTCTGTTTTCTTAAGGTTTTTTTTTTTTTTGCAGTTTTTGGCCGGGGCTGGGTTTGAACCCACCACCTCTGGCATATGGGGCTGGCACCCTACTCCTTGAGCCACAGGCACTGCCCCAAGAGAAGTTTTTTTTCTTTTTTCTTATGGGACAGAGTCTCACTTTATCGCCCTTTGTAGAGTACCCGTGGTGTCACAGCTCACAGCAACCTCCAACTCTGGGGCTTAGGTGACTCTCTTGCCTCAGCCTCCCAAGTAGCTGGGACTACAGGTATCCGCCACAATGCCTGGCTATTTTTTTGTTGTTGTTGCAATTTAGCCAGGGCCGGGTTTGAATCCGCCACCCTTGTTATATGGGGCTGGCACCCTACCCACTGAGCCTTAAGAAAGTTTTATAGTTTTTGCTCTTGAGGTCTGTTTTACTTTTTGTTAATTTCATATATAGTGTAAGGTTTTGCTTTTTGCATACAGCTTTCCACAGGCTCTAGTAACATGTGAATAGATTTCCCCCTTAGAACCGCCTTGGCATCTTTGTTGAAAATTAATTGACTATGTTTCTGGACACTCTATATTCTATTCCATCTACCTTTATCCTAATACTATATAATTTACGCCATCACTTTTGTCTGGATTACTGAAAAAGCCTCTTGGGTTTTTTTTCCCTGTCCGGTTCTGTGATCCTTCCAATCCACTCTCCAGACTATAGCCAAGGGTAATTTTTCTTTTCTTTTTTTTTGGGGGGGACAGAGCCTCAAGCTGTCCCTCTGGGTAGTGCCATGGTATCACAGCTCACAGCAACCTCCAACTCCTGGGCTCAAGCGAGTCTCCTGCCTCAGCCTCCCAAGTAGCTTGGTTGCAGCCATCATTGCTGTTTGGCAGGCCCAGGCTGGATTCTAACCCACCACCTTAGGTGTATGTGGCTGGAGCCCTAGCCGCTTCAGCCACAGGCGCTGAGCTGGTAATTTTTCTAAAGTGAAAGTCTAATTCCACAAAATCAAGTCAAAACTTCATAACCTGATCTTTCACCATCTAGTTCCAGAGTTCCCTCTTTTTGTTTTTATTAGATCATAGCTGTGTACATTGATACTGTCATGGGGTACAGTGTGCTATTTTTATACACCAGAGTTCTCTCTTGACTTTTTTTTTTTTTAACCACTCCCTCATCTGAATTCAATGCTCCCAAATACTGTTCTCCCACCCACCCCAGGCCTTTGCATTTACTGTGTACTTTGTCACTGATGCCCTTAACTTCTCACTCACACCCTAGCCTGGCAAATATCCTGCAGTTCACCATTCCCACTGGAATTTTCTCCTGGGCTCCCTTAGTGTTGATGCTTTGATACTCACCCAATACTCAGGATCTCCCCCCACCATACTAGGTGTCAAACTGTATTTCTTTCTTTTTTTTTTTTTTTGAGACAGAACCTCAAGCTATCCCCTTGGGTAGAGTGCTGTGGCTTCACAGCTCACAGCAACCTCCAAGTCCTGGGCTCAAGCCAGTCTCCTGCCTCAGCCTCCCAAGTAGCTGGGACCATAGGCGCCTGCCACAGTGCCTGGCTATTTTTTTGTTGCAGCCGTCATTGTTGTTTTGGTGGGCCCGGGCTGGATTCAAACCCGCCACCTTAGGTGTATGTGGCTGGTGCCTTATCCACTTGAGCCACAGGTGCAGAGCTTCTAACTGTATTTCAAATACTGTTTGCCTTCCCTGCCTCATCAGTGTGCTGGGGCCAGAAAGCACTCAATATTTTAATGATTATAAAGACAAACAAGGCAGGTTATCATTCAAATCTCAAATCATGCTAGGCAGATCAGCAAACTACTTCAGTTGTTCCACTTCCCCAAACTAATACTTTCTACGCCTCTTTACATTGTTTCGCTAGTTCTTATTTCCTAGAATGTGGTAACTTTGTGTACTAGTTATCATATTGAAATAAGTAACTTGCAGGAATGATTTCAGACCTAGCAGGGAAATATCTTGCTCCAGAAAACATCTATGAAACATCGATTTCATAGATGTTTCTTCCCCAAATGACAAACACCTCAAGAAAAAAAGCAACTCTTGGGTGCTCGACTCATCTCTTTGCTAGTGGAAACTAAAGAACCAAATAACCTCAATCTTACCCTGACTCACAAGGACCCACATGATCTGGCTCCTGACTTTCATCCCGAAGTTACTCTGCTCCTTCTGTACCAGCCACACTATCCTCCCTACCGTTCTTCAGACAAGCTCTCATCCCGGGCATTTTGCATTTTGAAACTTTGTTCTTGCCTGGAAACCATCTCATACAAATTTTATAACTTCCAAGCCATTATATTACTTTGTACAGATAACTTATTTCTGTCACAATCAAAAACTGCTGTTTATCTGGACCTCTTAGGGCTCATCACTTTTTGTACGGTACAATTTCCTACTTGTTCTCTGATTAAGTAGGCCCTTTGACAACATATCCCATATCCTTCTTGGCATATGAAAGGTACTAAATAATAATCTGCTTCACGTTGGTTTTTAACCTTTATATAAATGCCAAGTTTATCACATGGCTCTTAAGATGTACGTAAAACAAAATTACATTCTTACTAGTCACAAGCAATTTGCCTCACATATAAGGTAAAGATATGGAGAAATATCTATTAAAAAGGTAAAACCAATGAAAAAGGATTACTTTTTTAAAAGTAATCTCTCAAACTCTGTAGGACAGGAAGAGTAAGGCGTTTCTGCTGTAACATTTCACTTAGATAGTAGTCCAGATGTATAGTTCAAAACAGCACCTGAAAAACTTTCTTTGTAAAAGCTAGGATAGACATACAAGTATAATCAAGTTAATTCAACACACCTTCATTAACTCTATATGCTAGCTACTGTGTGCTATGTGCTGGGTACACAAACACAACTGCAACGCCATCCCTATCGTTAGAGAGGTCAGGAGAGAGGACTGGGAGGAGATGGGAAGAGAAGGGAAAAGGATGATAACCTTTTAACTACATTGGAACTAGACTTTTCAAGTAGAAAAGCAGATAGATTATGATCCTAGGAACAGAGAAGAAAAGTACAGTGCAGGCTTGCATTGCTACTACTTAAGGAACAAAGTTTGTGAATGACTGAAGAGCACTGTGTGAACACTAGAGCCAGGTACTAAAAGGGCATAATAGCAAAGACTGGAGAGAAAGGAGACATTTCCAAGATGCCTTAAAGACAACAGGTCTTGAAAAATTCAAGGAAGAGGACTAGTAAAGTGTGTCAGATTCGTTGTTTGAACTAATTAGATAGGAATGCCATTAAATGAAAAGACAAAGAATGGAAATAAGCTTTTATAGCAGTGAGTGTTGAGCTAAAAACTTTTTTAATGGTGAGTTGGTATCTGCAGGATACAACCATCCACATTTAGGTTTTTGCCTGATGATACATTTTTACCCACAATAAGTCCCTGAAGGTCAAGTTCAGACCTGAGAAGATATATTCCATCTTAGTTTATTTCAACTTTCCTTATTAAAATATTTCCATACTCTACTGAACTGTAAAGGGCACATATGCACTCCCATTTATGTATTTTGCATGAATTAGGCAAACATTAAAAATAAATCTCATAAGGGCGGCGCCTGTGGCTCAAAGGAGTAGGGTGCTGGCCCCATATACTGGAGGTGCGGGTTCAAGCCCGGCTCCGGTCAAACGAAAAGTAAATAAATAAAAATAAATAAATCTCATAAGCAACATACAAAATTATTTAGAGGGGTGGCTTTGGACTTCATTATCCAAGAACATAAAATGCTTTTGAGTCAACGTCTCACCATGTCACCTTGGTAGAGTACTGTAGCGTCACAGCTCACAGCAACCTCAAACTCTTGGGCTCAAGCGATCCTCTTGCCTACAGCCTCCCAAGTAGCTGGGACTACAGGCACCTGCCATAATGCTCAGCTATTTTTTTAGCGACGGGGTTTGCTCTTGCTCAGGCTAGTCTCAAAACTCATAAGCTCAAGCAATCCACCCATCTTGGCCTCCCACAGTGCTGGGATTACAGGTGTGAGCCACTGTGCCCCAAAAATACATTAAATCTTTAACTGTGTCAAGTCTTTAATTTGATGCATAAATTTAGTTCATGTTTAATTTTTTTATGTATTACATTAGTGTGAAAAGTACTAAGGAATATAGGGAAGACTTAAACAATCACTTTTTCACAGCTGCTTAAACTAGGGAAGAAAGTCATACCTACTATGAAGATAGAAATTATTTTAAGAATTGTAATAAAGGGAAAGGGCACCAGCAAAGTACAAAGCAAAATTTATCTTGCATTAATCCAACCTCTACTAATACAGCTGTTTGGCTTTGCAGAAAACAGCTTGTTGAGATATGCCAGTTTTAATGGTGACCCAATGAAAACTAAGGTACTCTCAGGGCAAACAGATCCCCTGTGGAAAAGAAAACTTTGAAATATCAGCAGAATATATTAATTTCTTTCTGCCAGGAGTAACAGATGCAGAGACATCCCCTTCTTCTGACTATTTACTTCTCTCCTCTCTCAGCTTCAAGAGTCACTCAGTTAAGTCAATTAGTTGACTTGTTTGTATACTCAGGAAAGCATCCAGAAGTCCTTATGGTATATCCTTATTAACCATATAATTGGAAGCTCAGCAGCAACATCAGACTCGTAACTGTAAGCAAATGCCCAGGTTTCAATTTCCATCTTCTCTGAAACCACCACGCTTTAATCAGGACTTATTAAAACATTCGGAATCACTAAAATAAACTACCTATAGTATTAAGTAAAGAAGAGCTGTTAAATAAATTAGTGGTTTTAGTCACTATCTTCATTCTGCTGCACTTATGTTATTTTTTTGAGACAGAGTCTCATTTTGTCACCCAGTAGAGTGCTGTAACATCACAGCTCACAGCAACTTCAAACTCTTGGCTCAAGCGATTCTCCTCCTCAGTCTCCCGAGTAGCTAGGACTACAGGTGCCTACCACAATGTCCAGCTATTTCTAGAGATGGGGTCTCTCTTTTGCTCAAGTTGGTCTCAAACCTGTGAGCTCAGGTAATCCACCTGCCTCAGCCTCCTAAAGTGCTAGGATTACAGGCTGCACTCATTTTAGAAACAGACATGTTACCATTTCCATAATCCCTTAAAGCTCACTCTACTGTAAAGAGGAACTACTACACAAATAAAGTCTTGCATTATAGATGACAAAGAAGTCTATAATCTATACAATTTTCTATCCAAGTCTACAGAAAAAAAAAGCAAAGAACAACTGCTTTATTATTAAAAGTTGCTTAATTCCATAAAGCACACAAAGTAATCTGTATTCAAGTAACAAAACTTTGATACATGTATTTAAAAATATATAACACAGATTTAACATTCATATTCTATTGAAAAAGTTTACATATTTTGCAACTTGAATTTGTTAAATATATACATCCACCCTATTCAAATCCTCAAGCATGAGTATTCATTCCTACTAATAAAATGCACAGTATGTATTTCTGAATACCGAAAGAAAAATGATACCAACTAAAATGAATAAATTCATTTTGACCTGAACACACACTGCACTTAATTTTTGGCTATTAAATAATTAATCCAATAATCCATTGAAATAATCATTTTACCTCAAGCCTAACAGTTTGGACATATATAAACTAACTGTGGTTAACTACAAAGAGACTTGTATTTCATAGTATCTAACAAAATCTACCAAATTCCTAACTACTCTCATTTCAGGCTTTTGGGAGAAAGGCAGGATTATTCAATCTTCCCATAAGCCAGGAAATCTGTCACACGTAAGTCCTGTTAAGTTTTGAAATCATGTTTTTGCCTTTGAGAAAAGAGCTTCAAATTACTTTTGAGAAAGAACTGGATATGGAGGGTTTTTGTTTTTTCTTTGAGACAGTCTTATCACTCCCGCAACCTAGGTAGAGCATCACAGTTCACAGCAACCTCTAACTCTTGGGCTCAAGTGATCCTCTGGCAGGAGCCTCTGCCTCCTGCATAGCTGGGACTAGAGGCACCTGCCATAATACCCTGATAGTTTTTTCTATTTTTAGTAGAGATGGAGGTCTCACTCTTGCTCTGGCTGGTCTTGAACTCCTATGCTCAACTGATCCTTCCACCTTGGCCTCCCAGGGTGCTATGAGTTACAGGCATGAGCCACTGTGCCTGACCAAAACTGGGGTTCTTAGGCTAGGCCATCATCAGGCTCTCCTTCCACAATATTCAAAATAGCTTCAGATACATTATTTTACTATTAAAACTCTTTTTTGTTAAAAAAAAAGTTATGTAATCATTCTGAAGACTCATCACCAAATACAAGTCTCAATACTAACATATAAGAATTAAAATTACAATACCTCACTTACCAGGATCACAGAACTGTAACTTGAACTTTCAGATAAAAGGCTAAGTTAAAAATACAAGTTTAGACTCAAGGTGCCTCTAATGATAAAAATGTATATATGCCTGTACTATTTACAAGAATGCACACAATTTATGTTGAAAATGCAAAAGTCTCCCACAAATTACTTTAAAGGAGTAATTCTACATCTAAAAATGACTTAGAAATTTATTTTTATTTATTTATTTATTTTTTGAGACAGACCCTCAAGCTATCCCCCTGGGTAGAGTGTTATGGCTTCACTGCTCACAGCAACCTCCAACTCTTGGGCTCAAGCAAGTCTCCTGCCTCTGCCTCCCAAGTAGCTGAGACCACAAGCACACGCCACGATGCCCGGCCATTTTTTGGTTGCAGCCATTATTGTTGTTTGGCAGGTCCGGGCTGGATTTGAACCCGCCACCTTAGGTGTATATGGCTGGCGCCTTAGCCGCTTTAGCCACAGGCGCCGAGCCTATTTTTATTGATTTTTTGAGACAGTCTCACTTTGTCACCCTCAGTAGAATGCCCTGGCATTATAGATTGCAGCAACCTCAAACTCTTGAGCTCAAGAGATCCTCTTGTGTTAGCCTCTCAAGTAGCTGGGATTATAGGAACCAGCCACAGTGCCTGGCTATATTTAGAGATGGGGTCTCGCTCTTGCTCAGGCTGGTCTCAAACTCCTGAGCTCAGGCAATCCACTTACCTCAGCCTCCCAGAGTACTAAGATTAGAGGCATGAGCCTCCATGTCCTTCCTTCTTATTTTATGAGAAAGGGTCTTGCTCTGTCACTTGGGCCAGAGTGTAGTGGCTTCATCATAGTTCACTGCAACCTCAAACTCCTGGGCTCGAGCGATCCTCCTGCCTCTGCCTCTTGAGTAGCTGGGACTATAGGCATGCACCACACACCCAAATAACTTTTGGGGTTTTCTGCAGTTTTTTTTGGATGGGGCTGGGTTTGAACCCTCCACCTCCAGCTATGAGGCCAGCGTCTTACTCCTTTGAGCCACAGGCACCGCCCTGATAATTTTTTTTTTTTTTTTTGAGATAGTCTCACTATGTCACCCTCAGTAGAGTGTTGTGGTGTCACAGCTCATGGCAAGCTCAAACTCTTGGGCTTAAGCAATTCTCTTGCCTCAGCTTCCCAAGTACCTGGGACTACAGGCGCCCACCCTAACGCCTGACTATTTTTTGTTGTAGTTGCTCATTGTTATTTTAGCAGGCCTGGTCTGGGTTAGAACCCGCCAGCCCCTTGTGTGTGTGGTTGGCAACTCTAACCATTGAGCTACAAGCACTGAGACCTTTTCTTTCTTTCTTTTTTTTTTTTTTGAGACAGAGTCTCACTTTGTCACCTTTGGTAAAGTGCCATGAGTCACAGCTCATGGCAGCCTCAAACTCTTGGGCTCAAGTGATTCTCTTGCCTCAGCCTCTTAAGTAGCTAAGACTGTAAGAGCCTGCCACAATGCCAGCTATTTTTTAGAGATGAGGGCTCACTTTGGCTCAGGCTAGTCTTGAACTTGTGAGTTCAGGCAATCCACCTTCCTCAACCTCCCAGAATGCCAGGATTACAGGCATAAGCCACCACACCCGGCCAGATAATTTTTCTATTTTTTGTAAAGATGGGGTCTTGCTCTTGCTCAGTTTGGCTTTCAGTTCCTGACCTCAAGTTAGGATTATAGGGGTAAGCCACTGTACTTAGACTAATAATGACTTAAAATTTTAAAAGAAAAAATAATTTCCTTCATCTGAGAAATGATCAAGCTTTGGGAGAGTCCCTACCTAAAAAGAACACATAAAATTCCATCAATAATAAAGAACTAAATTACTGCTAACAGTTCATTTATTGAGTAGTCAATTACTCAGCATCTACTGATGAACTGAAATTAGGTATCAGAGATTCCATGTATTTGAACAAAGGAGAGTCTTAATATTACGGTATAATTTTCATCATCTTCCTTCTTGGAAGGAAGGACAAAAAGACGGAAGGAAAGAGAGAAAGGGAAGAAGAGAGGGAATAAGTTAGAAGTCAGAATAGGAAACTGCTGAAGACTGATACATTAGATATACAGTAGAACTTCCATAGTTGACCACGTCCCTATACTAACCACCTCCTTAAGTTGACCAGACATGCATCAGATGTACAGTAGACCCAGTTGCTTATGTTGACCACCTCCATATGTGGACCACATTTTTACAGTCCCTTGGGTGGTCAACTTACAGAGGTTTTAACTGTATGTGAGAAGAGATAAGGAAGAAAGAAATACAACAGGGCTAAAAAAATGTTTTCAAAGGACTGCAGAGAGTATTGGGACCAGTTGGTGCAGATTAAAAGACATCTTTCTTCACAGATCTCAATCATGCAAATGCATGAAAGGCATTAGCATAATACAGAATAGTGGAGTAACTAATTTTGATAAGAAATCCTCTGGAAAAAAAATGTGGCTAAGCCTCAGTTCTTTTTGAAAACCAATTTATATACACAATTATATATAATTATAAATTTTAAGCATTCAGCTAAGATATATACAAAAAAATTAATAACAGTGAGATAAAGAAATATAAGCAGCAGTGACCATAAAGGCTTAGAACTAGTGACACTGAATTCTTTATTTAAAAAAAAACTTTTGAACACAAAGTACCTCCTCTTCTGTTCTATTTTTAGGAAGAAGTTTTAACAAGTTTTAAGTATCTAAATTCTCAAAAACAATAGGCTTTTAAAAAATAAGACTTGATTACCAGAAACAGTAATATGTAGTTACATACCATTTTCATATCACTACCCATTTTCAACATTAATCAATTCATCTTTGATGCAATCTGGGAACAATTAAGCAGTCACTAGATACCTGTTTTAGAATCTAAAGAAATTATTATCCACCACAGGAATCTAATGATATATAGATGTATATTATATAGATATATATTTGCATATATTTAAAATTTCATAAGGGAAAAAGAAACTATTCTAGTTACTTTATACCAAACATTTATATACCTGGTTAAAACAACAAGGATTAAGATCTTTCTCCAGCTGAACTGCTGACTAAATGAAAGCTATTTTCAGCACTTTTTTCCGGGGATTAAAAACGTTTTATTTCCCTGCTGGCTAAAAGGATGAATTACACATTACAAGTCCTTTAGAAATGAATATTAAGAGAATAGACATAAAACATATTTTTAAAAATTTATCTTAAAAAACTAAAACAACTTTGCTCTTTAAAACCTATGATATTAATTTCTAACAAAAAAAATTTTTTAGAGGGCACCAAGTTCATGATCTAAGCATGCATAAATAAGGAACTGAATTTATCACTGTCTTAATAGAATTTGGCAAACCAGAAAAATGGCCTAAAATAAATAAATAAATAAATAAAAAGTTCATTATTTTTCTAAGTATGAAAGTATAATTCTGTAGGCCTATGCAGCAAATAGTGCCCCATAGGGCGAAGATAGGAAAGAGGGAAGGAACATATTCCTATGTACATATTCTTGGTATTCTCGTTGTTTTTTTAACAACACACTACGGAGAAATGTTCTTTTTATTATTACAAAGCCATTAGTTGCTCTCTGCAGAGCAATGACTCAGATAAACATCTTAGGACTTTTAATAACGTAACTTACATATAAATTAACTTAATTAAATCTAAGTGCAAAGAAGGATTTTAATGATTTCTAAATTAAGGGAGTGATGTTAATTTAATTATGAATTTTAAATGGTTGGTGCTCTTATATTTTATGGTATTTCATCATACATTCTTCTCCTTAAACCATAAAATGTACTGAAATAATTGGTTTTCCTCTACTTCCCTCTGCTTCATTTAAATTTACTTTATGGTATCTTTATGTAGAGAGAGGTATGTTAAAATATTATTACAAAAAAGTCAATTGAGGCTATATACGATCTATTAATCTATTATATAGTACTGTTAATCTTTGACCTGGCATATTGATTCCTTTGGTGAATAAATGTCACCGGTCATTTCTTTATAAAAGTATTTTAGTAAGAGGACCAGCACTATTGAGAGAGATTCCTCCCTACCCCGCCCCCCACTGAAAATCAAGTCAATCAGTACTTTAGATCTATTACGTACAATATGAAAATACCTCATTTACAGCTGCAATTTTCATATTAAAAGCAGCTAAAAACTAAGAGTAATTCAAAAATCTTGTCTTGGTTAAACGGGCCAACTTATACAATTGATAAGAGGTCACTGTGAGAGCTTAAGTATATATAGTTAGGATAGAACAAACATGTACAATTTTTTTTAGAAGTGGTGGTTGCTAATTAGTAGCATGAACAATGTCCAAATTTGGTGGCTGGCCATGGTTTAAATTTTTTTTCAAGTTATTTCTACAGCAGACATATTTTTGAAGTCTACCCACCCCTGAGTTCAGCAATTATACTTTTAGAGTGTAAAATTATATGCCCTTATTTTAACAACATGTATAAAGCTACAAAATGTCATCTATACAGATTAAAAACAATTTCTAAAATATTCTTTACCAATTATTGATTGGATGGTTTCACTGGGGTATATATTTCCAACCTTTCAGCCAATTGGCTTTCATTTTTAAGCCCAAATTGAATCATATATTCACTGCAGGATATTTCAAAAAGAGTGCAATAATAAGGCATTAGTAAAAATAACATTGTAGTAGAAACAGATTTGCATATGTGAAAAGGTAATTTATAAAATACATTAATTACTTTTTAAAAAGAGAACCTAGTTGTAGTATCATTAACTTACATGGTACTGATAATTGGACCTTTCAACAATTTCTTTTTCCATAAAAAAATTTTATCTAGCTGTAAGCAAAGTCTTTTCAACAAGAAAACAAAACAAAACCCTCCAGAAAAAACTGTATGGTTGTGTGAGACAAATAAGCAAACATACCATTTTATAGTGTAACTTTGCCTAAATTTTAAAATAAAAATGTCCACACTCTTTTGTTAAAACATTAAGCCTCTGTCAAAAATGTATTTCTTATTTTAGGGTACAAGATTAAAGGACAAGATGATACTTACAAGTAAAGAAAATTTACAAGAAAAAACTTGACAAAAGTTTTTCAATAAAAGTATTGTAACATTCAAACTTGACTTAAAACACAACAAAAGAAACAAGATTGCAAACAAAAATGTTTATGGATTTTCCAAACATAAATAAATGAAATAGGGTTTAGGCAGTAGGGCTCATGCTGATGGCTAGCAGGAAGTAAAAGAATGTAACCTACTTGGAAAAAAAAAATCTTTAACGTACAAATAACAAACCCAAACTATGGACTACAGCAATTTAATCACTGCTGCCATTTTTCTTACTTCCAAAATAAAGCCTTGATTAAACCATTCATACCCTATATTATTCATACCTTTACTTCAGAGATTGAGGAACTATATACAACAAATGAATTTATTTTCACCATAGGGATAACATATTGTACCTCTCTGCCAATGTTACTTGAAAACCTTCCATGTCAAAACAATTTGACAGCAGATATAAACAATTAAATAAATATGCAACGATCTTTCATTACAGTCCTTTAAAGACGCATGTTAATTCATGCTGTTAACCTTAGGATCACAGTGCATAGAATCCAAATATAAACAGTTGGGGTAACTTTCAAAGTAATGTTGGATCCCTCACTTTATTTATAATCCCACTATAACCGATAAATTCATTTCATAGGCCCTGTCATGCATTAATCAAGTGGCAGGAGTTAATGAAAACTTTTCCTATTACAACGTCCATTGCCGGCAATGAACGTCCCAAAACCGCCAAGGAATTCATTGTTATTGCACAATACATGAGGACCTGGAACTTTTCCGAAAGCTTAAAAAAATAAAAATTAAAAATGGAATTATATTTGACATTTCCTGACACCTGCATTAATACTGTATGACTAATAAAAGCATGTCAGTTGCCTGGACTGAACCAGCGATCAACACGCGCCCAGAATGCACACAAGTAAAAATGCAGTAAAAGGAAGTAGTCTTCATTGCCTATAGGTCACTTCCAGTCAAAGGTTAAAGTTCAAAGACTGAATGATCAAAGTGCTCATTTTCTCAGTAGGACTATCTTCTGCTAGGAGGATGATAACAGTGGCATCAACAAGTATCATC
>CAUYQV010183061.1:0-11242 GCA_963574575.1 Galagoides demidoff
GGTCCCAGCTACTTGGGAGGCGGAGGCAGGAGACTCGCTTGAGCCCAGGAGTTGGAGGTTGCTATGAGCTGTGATGCCATGGCACTCTACCCAGGGGGATAGCTTGAGGCTCTGTCTCAAAAAAAAAAAAAAAAAAAATTAGTTGAGCATGGGGGCATATGCCTGTAGCCAGCTAACTCGGCAGGCTGAGGCAGGAGGATCACATCAGCCTAGAAGTTCAAGGCTGCAGTGAGCTATGATTGTGCCACTGTACTTAAGACCCTGTCTTCAAAAGAAAAAAGAAAAAGTCAAGCTGGGAGAAAATAAGCCAAAAATAGAAGACAAGGCTGGGTGCAGTGGCTCACGCTGTAATCCTAGTACTCTGGGAGGCGAAGATGGATGGATTGCTTGGGTTCAGGAGTTCAAGACTAGCCTGAGCAAGACCGAGACCCTGTCTTTAAAAAATAGCCGGGTATTGTGGTAGACACCTGTAGTCCCAGTCACATTGGAGGCTCAGGCAAGAGGATCACTTGAGCCCAAGAGCTTGAGGTTGCTTGAGCTATGACGCCTCAGCATTCTACAAAGGATAACTGAGACGCTGTCTCAAAAAAAAAAAAAAAAATGCTTAGAAAAGAATCTACATCAAATAAAGAGACCAAAGGTTAACTTCCTTATTTTTCTTTCAACAAATGCTGAGGCCTCC
Source organism: Galagoides demidoff (assembly GCA_963574575.1). Lineage (NCBI taxonomy): Eukaryota > Metazoa > Chordata > Mammalia > Primates > Galagidae > Galagoides > Galagoides demidoff. The sequence continues at coordinate 683 of CAUYQV010183061.1, forward strand.
TCTGTGCCAGGCCCTGTGCTGGGGCCCCAAAGTGGAGGACCTGGACCAAGGGAAGAAAGACTCACTCAAGAGAGATGACACAACACCAAACACTGGTGTTTGCCCCACATGCCAGAGACAGACTAGCTGTGACGTAGGAGAGAGAATAAAGGGGCTGGGAGCAAAGAAAGTGCTAGAAGGTGCGGTGAAGGAGGAAGTATGGAACACAGGAAGATGTGGGGCAGGGTATACCAAGCAGAAAGGGAGACAGTCCACTTGGAAACCACTCGGAAAGCAGAGGGAAAGGGATGGACAGGTCAGGGAGCCTAAAGGGGCCAGACTATGCAAGATTCTGGATTTTTTTTTTTTTTGAGACAGAGTCTCACTTTCTTGCTCTGGGTAGAGTGTTGTGGTGTCACAGCTCACAGGAACCTCAGACTCCTGGGCTCAAGTGATTCTCTTGCCTGAGCCTCCTGAGAAGCTGGACTACAGGCGTCTGTCACAACACTTGGCTATTTTTAGAGACAGGATTTCGCTGTAGCTCAGGCAGGGTCTCACTCTGTCTCAAGCTGGTCTCGAATACCTGAGCTCAGGCAATCCAGCTGCCTCAGCCTACCAGAGTGCTGAGATTACAGGCATGAGCCACTGCTCCCAGCCTGGATTTTCTTTCTCATTCTACAAGGATCCTGGATTTTATTCCAGGTGTGACAGAAAAGCCACTGAAAGATTTGATCTACTTGTTTTAAAAAGATCACTGGCTGTGTGTGAAGAAAACTGCAATAGGGCAGGAGTGGCCCCAGGGAGGCTGTGCTGTCTATTTTTGAAGGGGCCCAGCAAGCAAAAAAGGGCAAGCTGGACCAGGATGGCAGCAGCGAGGCAGTGAGGGGGTCAGATTTACGATGTATTCTGAAGGCAGAGTGCATGAGACAGGGTAGGTGGAAGATGAAGCAGGTGAACAGAACTCAGACCCCAACTGGCCCCATGTGATTGTTTATTAGATTGGACTCCAGCCTAGAGGCAGCAGTAAGGAAGCAGTAACAAGTAACAGACATTTGAAATATCCTGGTGGAGGTGAGTAGAATGGATTATAGAGGCTGAAAATGGAGGTACGAAGACCTGTTAGGAAGCTATTCCCACAGCTCAAGAGAAAGGAAAGCCCAGTGCAATAATGGAAGGGGGAGAAAAGGGTCTTCCCCATCTCTTCCTCCTCCTTCAGCACTTCATTTCAAAGATCCCCAAATGTGTCGCTGTGAATTAAACTGGTACCCGATATATAGAGTACCTCGCCAATCTGTATGTATTCAGCTTCTGATTTTTTTTTTTTTTTTTTTGAGACAGAGTCTCACTTTGTCGCCCTTGGGAGAGTGGCATCACAGCTCACAGCAACCTCAAACTCTTGGGCTTAAGCCATTCTCTTGCCTCAGCCTCCCAAGTAGCTGAGACTACAGACACCCGCCACAACGCCCAGCTATTTTTTGGTTGTAGTTGTCACTGTTGTTTGGTAGGCCTGGGCTGGATTCAAACACACCAGACTCCAGTATTTGTAGCTGACACCCTATCTGCTGAGCTACAGGCACCCAGCCAAGCTTCTGGGTTTTTTTTTTTTTTTTTTGAGACAGAGTCTCACTATGTCACCCTTAGTAGAATGTTGTGGCATCATAGCTCACAGCAACCTCAAACTCCTGGGCTTAAGCAATTCTCTTGCCTCAGCCTCCCATCAGCTTCTGATTTTTTTTTTTTTTTTTTTAGACATAGTCTCACTATGCCACCCTCAGTAGAGTGCTATGTCCTCAGAGCTCACAGCAACCTCAAACTCTTGGGCTTCAGTGATTCTCTTGCCTCAGCCTCCCAACTAGCTGGGACTACAGGCACCTACCACAATGCCCAGCTATTTTTTGGTTGTAGTTGTCACTGTTGTTTGGTAGGCCTGGGCTGGATTCAAACACAGCAGCCTCCAGTATATGTGGCTGACACCCTAACCGCTGAGCTATAGGCACCAAGCCAGCTTCTGGTTTTAATACTAACATCTAACTCCCCCTGGCAGTAAATTGCACAGTGTCTAAAGGCTAGGCATGGTGGCTCACACCTGTAATCCTAGTTCTGGTAAGCCAAGGTAGGTGAATGGCCTGAACTCAGGAATTTGAGACCAGCCTGAGCAAGAGCACGAACCCATGTGTACTAAAAATAGAGAAAATTAGGCTTGGCAACCGTAGCTCAGTGGTTAGGCTGCTGGCCACATATCCCGGGGCTGGCAGGTTTGAACTCAGCCCAGGCCTGCTAAACAACAACGACACAACAACAACAAAAATAGCTGGGCATTGTCGCAGGTGCCTGTAGTCTCAGATACTTGGGAGACTGAGGCAAGAGAATCGCTTAAGCCCAAGTGTTTGAGGTTGCTGTGAGCTATGACGCCATAGCACTCTACCAAGGGCAACATAGTGAGATTGTGTTTCAAAAAACCAAAGAGAGAGAAAACTAGCAACCTCTAGTCCCATCTACTCAGAAGGCTGACTCAAGAGGTTCGCTTGAATCCAAGAGTTTGAAGTTGCTGTGAGCTATCATGATGCCATAGCAAGAAAGACTGTCTTGAATAAATAAATAAAGTGTCTACAGTCACCAAGTTGCTAGGTATAAAAGCTGGATGGACTTAAGGAGTTAATGACAACACATGTAACTTAAACACATCTTGGGAAAGTGCATATTCCAGTCAACACCCATTGAACCACCTTCCTTGGGTACTTTGCTTTTGCAGACCCCCAAACTTCATCATGTCTAGGGAGGCAACTCCTCTAGCGACCAAAAGGAAGCATAGAATTAGGAGCCCAATCTTTCAATTTTACAATCATACCAAATTATTCTGGAGTAATTTGCCTTCACAAAGAATAAAGACTTAAAAACTGAAGTGTGCAGCCTGCTAGGTCTATGAAGCAGCACTCCCAGGACACTGGCCATCAGCAAGGTGCCGGCCAGCATTAGCAGTTAATGTTATAACACACCTCTCCATAAAAACCCACAGTGCAACAACAGATGAGGCTCTACCAAAGACTTCAGAAAAAATGTAAAGATGGAAAGTAAAAGAGGATTTTTACCACACCACTCTATGAAGGGCTACATACATAGTGAGACTGTCTCAAAAAAAAAAGAAAAAGAAAATAATAATTTTAACTTACCTCCATTGGTCTCTTGGTATACAACAGACTTCCCCAATTCAGCACCAAGACGCCTATAGGCAAACAAACAAACAAACAAACAATTAAGAATTCTTTTCTTTTTTTGAAGCAGAGTCTCACTTTGTTCCCCTCAGTAGAGTGCTATGAGATCATAGCTCACAGCAACCTCTAACTCTTGAGCTTAACTGATTCTCTCGCTTCAGCCTCCCAACTAGCTGGGACTACAGGTGCCCACCACAACACCTGGCTATTTTTAGAGACAGGGTCTCGATCTTGCTTAGGCTGGTCTTGAACTTGTGAGCTCAAGCAATCTGTCCACCTTGGCCTCCCAGAGTGCTAGGATTATAGGTGTGAGCCACTGCGTCCTGCCTAAGAACTCTTTTTTTTTTTTTTGAGACAGAGCCTCAAGCTATCCCCCTGGGTAGAGTGCCATGGCATCACAGCTCATAGAACCTCCAACTCCTGGGCTCAACCGAATCTCCTGCCTCCGCCTCCCAAGTAGCTGGGACCACAGGCGCCCGGCCATTTTTTGGTTGCAGCCATCATTGTTGTTTGGCAGGCCCAGGCTGGGGATTCGAACCCACCACCTTAGTTGTACGCGGCTGGCGTCTTAGCCGATTGAGCCATAGGCGCCGAACCAGAACTCTTTAAAAAAAAAAAAAAAATCTTAGCTCATGTACATATGTTTAACAAAAAGACTCAACTACAGGTGGCATCTGTGGCTCAAAGGAGTAGGGTGCCGGTTCCATATACCGGAGGTGGTAGGTTCAAACCCAGCCCCAGCCAAACTGAAAAAAAGACTCAACTAGGCTGGCACTCTGCACAAAAACAATTTAGAAGGCTTTCCAGCCAGTGTTGAGCAATGGGCATCTCTCAGGACAACTGGCACAAGCACCATAAGACAGGGGGGAAAGAGAAAGTGCTACCACAAAAAGTGGAAGTATGAGTTGGGGTGCCCCGCGGCCAACACTAAGACTGGCCCCCACCACATACACACAGTCCACCTGTGGGGAGGTAACAAGAAATACCGCACCCTGAGGCTGGACGTAGGGAACTTCTAGGGCTCAGAGTGTTGTCCTAGGAGAACAAGGATCGTTGCTGTCATCTACAATGCACCCAATAACGAGCTGGTTCGCCCCAAGACTTTGGTGAAGAACCGCATGGTGCTTACTGACAGCACGCCACAGCGACAGTGGTACAGTCCCACTGTGCACTGTCCTGGGCAGCAAGCAGGGGGTCAAGCTGACTCCTGAGGAAGAAGAGATTTTAAACAAAAAACGATCAAAAAATTCAGAAGAAATATGAAAGGAGAAAGAATGCCAAAATAAGCAGTCTTCTGGAGGAGCAGTTCCAGCAGGGCAAGATTCTTGGGTGCACTGCATCAAGACCAGGCCAGTGTGGCCGAGCAGAGGGCTACGTACCGGAAGGCAAGGAGCTGGAGTGCTAGCTCAGGAAATCAAGGCCCAGAAAGGCAAATAATTCCTCCTGTCTCTTGTCTAAACTCATGTAATAAAGGTGTTCACTGTTCTTAAAAAAAAAAAACAAAAAAAAACCAAAACCAAAAAACAACAATTTAGAAAGACTAATACTTCATGATTTAAAATTCTTGGCCAGGCAAAGGGACTCCTGCTTTTAATCCTAGCATTCTAGGAGGCTGAGGCAGGAGGATCTCTTGAGCTCAGGAATTGGAGAGCAACCTGACAAGTAGCTTAGCATTTTTTGTGTTTTTTTTGCAGTTTTTGGTCAGGGCTGGGTTTGAACTCGCCACTTCCGGCATATGAGGCAGGTGCCTACTCCTCTGAGCCACAGGCCGCCACCCAGTAGCTTAGCATTTTTTAACACACTAGTTCACTAGAAAGAGCCCATAATCAAAGTTTAATGTCTGGTTTGCTGCTTTTTTAACAATTGTCATGGAAAATTATTTCCAAACAAATACTTGGTCATTAGCAATGGTTCCAAAAACATGAGCCAAAGGTAAATGCCTTAACTATCAAAAGCATGTAGATCAGTGGTTCTCAACCTTCTTAACACTGCGACCCTTTAATACAGTTCCTCATGTTGTGGTGACCCTCAACAACCATAAAATGGCATAGATCTTGTTTGGCTCCTGATTAGAATATACAGAGTATAAAAAGCCTTTTTTTTTTTTTTTTTAAATAGACAAGAGTCTCACTTTGTCATCCTTGGCAGAGTGCTATGGCATCACAGTTCACAGCAACCTCCAGCTCTTGGGCCTAGGTGAGTCTCTTGCCTCAGCCTCCTGAGTAGCTGAGACTACAGGTGCCTGCCACGACACCCGGCTATTTTCTTGTTGCAGTTTGACCAGGGCCGGGTTTGAACCCACCACCCTCGGTATATGGGGCCATCGCCCTACTCACTGAGCCACAGGTGCCGCCCTAAAAAGCCTTTTTTTAACAGAGAAATATGAACACATTACTACATAATATTAAGCAATTAATAGTAGTGTAAGTTTTTCAAACTTATGTTAGCATTACCTTTTTTTTTTTTTTTTTAGATAGAGTCTCAAAGCTGTTGCCCGGGGTAGAGGGCCATGGCATCACAGCTCACAGCACCCTCAAACTCTTGGGTTTAAGAGATTCTCTTGCTTCAGTCTCCCAAGTAGCTGGGACTACAGGTGCCTGCCACAACACCCAGCTTTTTTGGTTTGTAGTTGTCATTTTTTGGCAGGCCTGGGTTGGATTCGAACCTGTCAGCTCCAGTGTATGTGGCTGGCACCCTAGCCACTTAGCTACAGGTGCCAAGCCAGCATTACCATTTTTATAAGCAAATGATATGGTAGAGTGGAATCTATTTTAAAACACTCCAAGACCAGGTGAGGTGGTCATACCTGTAATCCCAGCACTCTGGAAGGCCAAGGTAGGTGGATAGCCTAAGCTCAGGAGTCTGAGATCACCCAGAGTAAGAGTGAGACTCCATCTCTACTAAAAATAGAAAAATAGCTAGGCATTGTGGTGGGCACCTGTAGCCCCAGCTACTTGGAAGACGAAGGGAGAAGTATTGCTTGAGCTTAGGAGTTTTGGAAGTGGTTGTGAGCCATGAAACCAAGGTACTCTATCCAGGGTGACTGGGATGCTGTCTCAAAAAATAAAGAGGCTCGGCGCCTGTGGCTCAAGCGGCTAAGGCGCCAGCCACGTACACCTAAGGTGGCAGGTTCGAATCCCCAGCCCGGGCCTGCCAGACAACAATGATGGTTGCAACCAGAAAATGGCCGGGCCTTGTGGCGGGCGCCTATAGTCCCAGCTACTTGGGAGGCTGAGGCAGGAGACTCGCTTGACCCCAGGAGTTGGAGGTTGCTGTGAGCTGTGATGCCATTGCACTCTACCCAGCGGGATAGCTTGAGGCTCTGTCTAAAAAAAAAAAAGAAAAGAAAAGAAAAGGGGGCAGTGCCTGTGGCTCAAAGGAGTAGGGCGCTGGCCCCATATACTGGAGGTAGTGGGTTCAAAGCCAGCCCTGGCCAAAAAAAAGAAAAAAGAAAAACACTTCAAGAAGGAATATACAAACAAGAAAATACTATTTAGCCTTAAAAAGGAATAAAATTCTGGTATGTGCTACGATACAAATGAACCTTAAAATAATTATGCTGAGTAGAATAAGCCAGACACAAAAAGACGAATACTGTATGATTCCATTTATACGAGGTACCTAGAACAGATGAATTCATAGACACAGAAAGTAAGAGGTAACGGGGCTGGGGGAGGGGATGACGGGAAGTTAGTATTTATGGAGTACACAGTTTCTGTTTGGGATGATGAAAAAGCTCCAGAAATGGACAGTGGTGATAGCTGCACAAATTCATAAAGATACTTAATGTCACTGAATTGTACACTTAAGTGGCTGAAAGGTAAATTTCATGTTATATACATTCTACCACAATCAAAAAATAAAAAATACTCCAGACAAAACAAATATAAGATAACTAGAGTAAATGAAACAATATTAGCAAAAAGCTACTAGGTGTGGAAGCTGAACAAAGGACACTTAGGGGGTAAGTGGGAATATAATGCATCTAACTCTCTTATTGATCAGAGTACATAATTAATTCTGATTAGAGTTGCTGATAAGAATACATTGAAGATCCTTGCCTGAAGTTTAAAAAGTCTAAAAGAAATCATGGAAATAAAATATCATAACCTCAAGGGTCATCTAAGCTAGTGATCTTCAAAACTTTTAGTAGTAGAACTCTGTAGTTCAGGGGTTAGAGTGCCAGCCCCGTGCACCAGAGTGGCAGGTTAGAACCTGGCCTAGGCCTGTTTAACAAAAAAAAAAAAAAAAAAAACACCAGAAAGTCTTGAGAAACATAATCAAAACTTTTAGTAATAAACAACTCTTTTTCAAAAAAAATCTTGCTGAGAAATTCAACAAATGAAATATAAAGTCTTTACAAATATTTATTATTTACAGTAACTTAAAACCTTTTTGGAATTTGGCAGAGAAGAACCTAAAACAAAAACAAAAAAATCACCAACTTCTTAAAACGCTCCCTCCTTCCCTTCTGATTTCTCTCAGAGAGGCCATCTGTGGTCAATTCGACCCAATATAAACAAATACAAGCTTTATATTTAAAATCAGTGTTTTAGTTGGCCCAAAAAGAAAGACAAATAATCAGGGGTTAGAAATAGAAACTAGGTAGTAATCTGCAAAAGGGTTTTTTTTTTTAACATTCTTCTAATTTCATTTAAAACTGAAAAAACACTTAGCTAAAAAAAACCCTCAAATATCCCATTTCTTCTACATTCCTGCCTAGATTTTTATTAAAATATATTCACACAATGATTTATCAACCCTGAAAAAAAATCAGAGTAATTCTAATGTAAATTGTTTGCAATGTGAAAATTACTTTAAATATTAAAAAAACGAGTTGTTCATTTTATGTCTTATATTTCTTTCTTTTTTGATTATTTAAGACAGAGCCTTACACTGTCGCCCCAGGCCACAATGCCCAGCTAGTTTTTCCATTGTTTAGTAGCCGCTGGGTCTCACTCTTGCTCAGGCTGGTCTCCAACTCCTGAGCTCAAGCAATCCACTCTCTCAGCCTCCCAGAGTGCTAGGACTACAGGCCTGAGCCACCACCCTGGCCTATGTCCTATATTTCTAACAGGTTTATTTGGAAAAGGCCTACAAAGCTCTTCCTTTTATCAGGAATCTGGGATTCTCCAACAAAAGAGCAGACTAGAAAAGTGGTCATTTAGAAAACAGGTTATTATTCAGAGGGCCACTACAAGCTCCTGCTCTGCTATTACCTGATCTATATTATCTTGGTCACGCTCACAAGATCCCCGCCAGTAGAGAAAGTCATTCCCACTTTACAAACCAAGTTCAGGAAAATCAAGTGTATTGCTCAGTGTCACAGTCACTGTGGCAAGACTGGGAAGGCACCTCAGAGTTGCCAGGTCCCAAACGCACTTGAGACCACAGGTGTCTTTGGGTTAAAAAGACATAGAAAGGCAAAGACTACGTCCAAGTGATTGATCCGATGTAAGGCTGGCTTACAAAACACGGGCCTATCGTTTCTACCACCAACCCTGACCTATATCAGCTTCTCACGGCCTTTCCCCACACCTTTGCCCTGTTGCTGCACCTGCGGGTTTGCTTAAGTGAGACTTGGGAATGGCGACGGTCTCTCTCCAAGCACACACTCTGGGGGTTACAGAATGCTCACCCAGCCCAGGGATGTGGGAGTGGGGAGACCAAAGCGCGGCCAGCGGTCCAAGTAACGGCGGGTAGGGGGCTTAAGTCACCAAAAGTCTGTCTAAAATGTCTCAGCTGCAAAACTGGGGGCCAGAGGGTTGCTTCTCCCTCCTCCAAGGGTCTTTCCAGCTCTGACACGACAGGATTCTCAGACGCTTTCCCCCAGGTGCAGGCGGTTGGGCGAGTGGAGTAGAAGAGGCGCCAGGACGACCTTGGGGAGGGGTCTCCTGGGTGTGAAGGGCGAGGCGCCGCTGTCCCCAGCCCCCGGCCCGCCCCTCCCGCCGCCCCGCTTACTCGGTGATGCGCTTGGCTAGCTCCGTGCAGGCGGCCGTGGAGTTGGCCGAGAAGACCCGGTAGCCAGTACGGGCGGCGTTCATGGCCGGCTGGACCACGGGGCGGGCTCTCGGCGCGCGGAAGGCGGAGGACGCGGACAGCGGCGGGAGCAGCAGCAGCTTCTTAGGCATCGTCCGGCCCGAGGCGCTGTTACAGCCGGCCCCACGCGGGGCTGGACTCCGCAGCGGCTCCAATGGCGGCGGTCGCGAGGCCCGAGTCCCACCGAGGGGTCTGGCTGAGGAAGCTGCTAAGAAGCCCGGCACTGGCGGAGAGAGGCCGGAGATCCCCACCCTCGGCGTCCCCCAAGCCACGAGGAGCGGCTGTGGACAGTCGCTGGGACCCACACGGCAGCCACCTCAGCCGTAGGCAAGGCCGCCGCCCCCTCCGGGGAACCGAGGACCGCCGGCTAGAGCGCCCACAGAGCCGCCATCTCGGATGAGGGCAGGAGGTGGACAACTCAACAGCCTGTTCTTTGCAGGACGCCTCACAGATTCTCTGCGCTGTTTGCTTTCGCCGCTCCCTGCCAGTGTTCTTTTGCCCTCATGTTCTTGGGCGGGGCAGCCTGACAGCTAGTGTCCCAACTGTTTACAACTTTTTTCTGACCGGACCAAATATGTCCGCCACCCCCTCCCCCGCCGAGGAGGCGGGCGCTCTAGCTCTGCGCCTCTGTGGTTTTATTTGAAAAGAGGAGGGCGGGGTTATTTCTCCACTGGAAGTTTGCGGTATTAAAGTGTCCCAGAGGTGGTTGGCTCCTGAGCCGGATCCTTAATGCTTTCCTGGAACAGACCTTGTGTCTACATCTGCTGGTCTTTGCTCGTGCAGTTCCTCTGAATCAGAAAAGCCGTCCTTCCTCTCCTTCAATGTTCTCCGATCCCTCAAAGACCCACTAGCAATATACAAAGTCCACAAAGTCTTTCTGGATGACCTCAGCTACAGTAAGCTGCCCCGCCCGCTGGACCGTGCCATGTGCAGATGCTTGTATTTTTATTCACCTTTGTAAGCCTCTGCTTTCCCAACTGCGATGGAAGACCTGTTAGGGCAGGATCATGGATTTCTTCGTGCTTCTGAGTTTCGGTGTCCAGTTCAGTGTTATGGGTCCCAGGAGCACGCAATAAATACTTGTTGAATAAGGTCCCATAAGAAAATAAAAGGCAGGCTCGGCGCCTGTAGCTCAGTCGGCTGGGGCGCCAGCCACGTACACCTAGGGTGGCGGGTTCGAATCCCCAGCCCGGGCCCGCCAGAAAACAATGATGGCTGCAACCAAGAAACCGCCGGGCGTTGTGGCGGGCGCCTGTGGTCCCAGCTGCTTGGGAGGCGGAGGCAGGAGACTCGCTTGAGCCCAGGAGTTGGAGGTTGCTGTGAGCTGTGA
>CAUYQV010183065.1:0-42344 GCA_963574575.1 Galagoides demidoff
GTTCTCGAGAATCGCTTCTCAACAATTATTTGTTATTATTACAGTTTAACATTATAAAATTAACAAAAATAATATAAAACTCATATTCTGGCAAAATAGCCACATGGCAGCTGAAAGCCATATATTCCCTTCCTGTTCTCCCATCCATTCGTGTATTCTTTCCAAAAATTGGGATTTTTTAAAAAATGCCACGTGTCACAGGACAAATTGTTAAAAAGTGGGACATCTGGTCACCCTACTTTTGCTATATCCCACAAGTAACCCACAGGTTTTGGTAACTTGTGTCTTCATTGTTGTTATGTTTGAGGAATTCAAAGATCTCCTCTTTTATCTCTTCCTGTACCCAACTATCATTCAGCATAAAGTTGTTTAATTTCCAAATCTTTGAGGATGAACATTTTTGTTGGAGTTCCATCTTTATTATCTTGTGGTCTGAGAAGATATGAGGTATAATTTGTATTCTTTTAATTTTGCTGAGGTTTTATTTTTATCCAAGGATGTTGTTGATTTTGAAGTATGAGGAGAAATATGTATATTCCTTAGCTTTGGGATGGTGTGTTCTGTATATGTCTATGAATCCCATTTGTTCCAATGTCACATTTATGCACTTTATATTTTTGTTTAGTTTCTTTTTAGAGGATCTGTCCAGTTCTGTCAGAGGGGTGTTAAAGTCCCTGACTATTATAGTGTTATGGGATATCATATTGTTCAGACCCATCAAGTTCTGTTTCATAAATCTGGGAGCATTCAAGTTGGATGCATAAATATTTAATGTCTTCTTGTTATATTGTTCCTTTGATCAGTATAAAGTGTCCATCTTTGTCTTTCTTAACTTTAGTTGCTTTAAATCCTCTTGTATCTGAAAATAAGATTGCAACCCCTCTTTCTTCTGATTTCCATTTGCTTGCAATACTGTTTTCCATGCCTAAACCCTGAGTTTTGATTTGTCCTTCAAGGCTAGGTGTGTCTCCTGGAAACAGCATGTGGATGGCTTGTGCTTTCTTTATCCAATCAGCCAGCCTGTGCCTTTCAGTTGTGAATTCCATCCATTGACATTTATTTGAGAAAATTGATAAGTGTGGTAGAGTTCTATTCATTTTCTTTTGTGAAAGTCTGTTGCATAGTTTTATCCTGTGTACCACTGTGGAAGCTAAGTTTTGACCTTTAGCTTCTGGGTGTTCACTTTGCTGATGGCCCACTGTGGCGATCAGCACATAGGTCTAAGTATTTCCTGTAGAGGTGGTCTTGTTGTGGCAAATTTCCTCAGTGCCTGTATATTCACAAAAGATTTAATTTCTCCATCAATTTTGGAGCTTTCCTTTCCATCTTTTCAACACAGATACCAGAAATGCCTTTGATAAGAACATGAACTTAGAGAGAACTAAGAACTTTGACCTCGTCTAACATCAGTTGTAAAAGAAACTACTGGGAAATCATCTCCAAGATAAAATATAATGGAATAGTAACAAGACTAACAACTCTTTGCATTTAGTAATGGGTTAGAACTGGGATTCCATTTTATCCTGTCTATTTCCCTGTGGGTAGGTGAGGCTTGTTAATCATCACCATTTTACAGGGAGAGAAATCTAGTGGTTCAGAGACTTGCCTAATATTGCCCAACAAATGGACCAAGCAGCTTCAATTTGCTTTCCCATTACTATGGCTCTTTTGAAATAGACCCTGCTCCTTGAGAGGAGCAGAGGCACAGCACAAAAACTCACCTTTGTAAGAAGGGTCTTCAGCTACAATTAGGACATTCTCATTCTCTTGGTACCCACAACTGAACTCATCATCTTTCTGCCAGAATTCACCATCTCTCTGGCTGTTCTACTTTGACTGTTTCTCCCTTGCTCCTCATCTAGCACAAAATCTTGGCAAGTCTACCCCTAAGTGTCTCCTCATACCTCTTCTCTCCACAGTCACAGTCATAGCTGTGCCTCCATGATCTCTTGCCTGGACTACAGAGATCCTAGAGTTCAGAGGTGCCCTCTCTAATTTATTACTCATCCTGCTGTGACAGAAATTTTTTTAAAGCCACATCTGACAAGGACTCTTCCTTTATTTGTCCTTTTCAAAGAAAGTTTTCAGTGACCATAATATAATATCTAACTTCTGAAATTGCTTATAAAGAAGTGGCAGATTATCTACCCATTCTCATCTTCCATCACTTACTCACAATGTTCCCCTCATGCCACATCCCCATTCCTCTGCCCCTCTGCCCCACCACACTCCTCTATCCTTCTGATCCCCTTCCTAGGGATCTGTCCTGAACACCCTCCCTTTCCCCATTCCTTAGACTAGTCAACTCCTATTCACACACCGAAGCTCATCTTAGCTGTCATTTTATCCAGGAAACTTTGTAATATTGTATTTGCTCAAACTTGCCTGTATTTCCAACCTGACTGTATGTTATAAGGGCAGGGAATGTGTCTGACTTGCTTACCACTAGTGTCTTGCAGTGCCCTGGAAATATGTTTTCCTTATACAGTTTTTTATTGGAATAATATATTCAATTTTCATAAATTAAATATACTCTATATCCAGAACTCAGATTAAGAAATAGAACATTGTTTGTATCCCCAGAAGACCCCCTATTATGCTCCTTCCAGTCAATACACCCCCAAAGATAATCACAATTCTGATTTATAACATCATAGATTCATTTTATATTTGCTTTTACTTTACATGAATCATATAGTACACTTACTTTTGTGTCTGGATTCTTTTATTCCATATTATAATAGTAAGATTATACATATTCTGGCACATAGTTATAGAATAGTCATTCTCATTGCAGAAATGCCCAATAAATATTTATTAGCCAAAGATAATGGATGAAACAATGATCATTAAAATCCAAAAGAAGAACTATGTCTTCACATGTCATGGAATGAAGGAAATGGACCAATTCCAATCTTCAACCCAATCCCCTAAAATTATAGGAGATATAAAAAATGGTCTAATAATAGGTGTCCCATGAGGCTTCCCCATGTGATAATAGTCAATTGAAACATCAGCAGCCTTAGGATTACTCCTTTCCTGTTGTTTTATTTTTAAGGTGTGTCACCTCCATAATCAGAATCACTGAGCCAGGTGCAAAGTGCATCTTTTGAGTTATAGGATAGTGACTGAAACCCACCTTCCTGGATGTTACAAGCAGTCCAGGCATTAAATGCTGAGTTACTTCCTGCTTTTTGTGCTTTACAGTCTCCTTTTTCACATGCCAAATGGTCTATGAATCCCATCTGTCAGGAATTAAGGAGGTAGAATGCAAGTAAGGGAAGGAGCAAATGGTTATAGAAAGTGATCAAACAGGGGCAGAATACAGGGAGAGAGGAAAGGTGCATTGAGAGGATCAGGTGAGGATCATAGAAGGATTGCCCTGGTTCTTAGCTCTGGCTTCAAATGAAAAGCACTTGGAGAAAATGTCAGGGCCCCATCCCACACCAATCTTTTCAGGATCAGGAGCCATCAGTATTTTTTCATAGCTCACCAGGTGGTTCTTACCCAGCAACCTAGTTTGAGAACCACTGGTTTAACACAAAGACCAGAGTGGGACAATAAACAGACACACCTGAAATTGTTCTCAAACTTTTTTATGGGGAAAAGTCACCTGGAGAGCTTATTTAAATTGTGGATTCTCCCAAACCCACCCCATCCCATCCCCAGAAGATCAGGTTCAGTCATTCTGCATGAGCCCTAGGGATCTACATTTGCCACCATCTCCCCAGTGATCCTGACAAGGAGAAACCCTAGAGGAAAGATGGCTAATGAGGATGAAGAGAAGAGAAGAGCGAAGGAGATTTAACACTGAGGATAACTCTTCCTATCCTTGGTCCAGTACGAGTACACTAAAAATCTGTCCTGAAAGAGGTAACAGACTTTACTTATTTTTTTCTTAAAATGAAGTTCTATAAAGATAACAGAAAATGTAAGTACTTATTAAAATTTCATTTGCCCTTAAATTTGAACCTTTCTGAAAGGATGCAAATGTGCAGAATGGGCACCAATTACTTCACCTTCCTTTCCTTTACACAGTAGCCAAGCCACCCTGCCAGCCTGGAGAGCACACACTACTGAATAGGTTCTGTGATGCGTAATTTTCTCAAATGGCAAGCTCTGTAACCATGAGTGTGCTTTATAGGATGACTATCTGATACTTAATAAGTATCTTTTAAAACTAATACCAGATAGCTTTTAGGAAAGCCAGTGCAAAGACTTTATTTGAATGGCCAGATGTGAAAGAAGCATTAAATGGCCTCTGAAGTTCTTTAACTAAAAGAGCTGAAGAATTCAATTTGAGGATTTCAGGGGTTTTTTTTTTTCCCCTCTAACACCTGCTAAATCATTCAATCATCTGCTTCTACATTCCAAGAGATTGCAATGTTAAAAAAACAAAAAAAAGAGTTAACTACTATACAAGGTATTAATCAAACACAATTTAAGAGAAGGGTGCACCCTTGTGCAGGGGTAGGGAATCCCAGGCAGCTAAATGAAAACCAGTGGGTAAATCCCATTTCCAGCACCTGTGTGAACCTCAGGCATGTTGCTGAAACTTTCTGGACCATAATTTTCTTGCCCATGAAATGAAGCTACTAATAATAGCTACCATCTACTGAGCTCCCGTGTGCTAGGATTTCTGTGCATACCTTTTTTCAGTAACTCTGAGATATTGTTAGCCCCATTTTAAGGATGAGGAAATAGAGATTCCAAGAGGTTAGGTAACTAACCCACAGTCTAGCCACTAAGTGGCAGAACAAGAAACCAGTGTCACTATTCTTGGAGTCCTGGAGTTCAGGGCCCATGTCTTGCCCACCATTGCAACACTCTTGCTAGGTGCCCGCACAGTGCACCCAAGCAAGGGCTTGGGATGTTTCTTAAGTCATTGAATCAACCCAGCTCCAAAACCATGTTCTTTATCCATCCAATTATGCTATTATGTATGCATCAAGAAATGGACACTTGTGTTAATATCCTAAAATATCCTAAAATAAATTTCATAGAGCTAATATTAGTAACATTTGAAAAGTTAAATATTTTGTTTCAGAAGAGTTGGAGGAAAGGGACTATAAAGTAATTGGGTGGCAGTTTGCTATGGCAGCCAGAAATAAGATGGAACTAGAGTCAACTCTAAATGGACTCCCCACCTTCTTAGTTTTGTGACTTCATGGCCAGTTAAGTAATCTCAGTTTCCTCATCTGTGAGAGGCAAACTGAATCCAGTGACCCCTGTGGCTCATTCAGGTGCTAAACTTCTATGGTGCACATTCTTTTTGTATTTTAATAAAAAGGCTATCCATCACCCATATTCTAAATATCTCTGAAGATTCACTCCGCCTAGGGAAAAAAAAATCTATGTATTTTGCACACAAGTGTCTATAAATAGAATTGACTATTCAGATATTTTGCATTTTATATTTATCCAAGAACTTGCAGTCCTTCTCCATCTTTATCTACAGTCTGTAGAGGGCCTCTTTTTCAGATGACCAGGAGGGGGAAATCAAATATTATCTTCATAGAGAGAAAAATCCTTCCATTTCACTCAACACCACTTTTTACCAAGTTCTCTTTTTGCCAAGATCAGCCTACATAACAGGTAGAAAACTATAAAGAAAACTATACAAATGAAAGTTTTGTTAAATAGAATGTTCAAGAAGATGGAAGGACCAGTAATCAAAAATTATTTATAGATATAGAATGTTACACTTAACAATTATGGTCATGGGATGGTTATATCATAACTCTGAGAACAATAAGATAAATAGAAATGGAAATCCAGAGATACCTACAGAACCCTCAGGAAAGGGAAAAAACACACAAGCTTAGGTCAGAGGTAACTATTTTATATTCCAACTGCAAAAGGTAGCAATTATCTACCAATATCCTCTTCTTTTTCTTCTACTTCTCTCACTTTTTCAATTTATCTGCATTGCACACCTACTATGTGCACAAGGGAGTGAAGACCAAAGAAACAATGATAAACAGGACTTAACTTTGGGGCCCAGGGAACATGGGTTAGAAAAGACACAGAGAAGTACCATAAAATAATACTGGCACTAAAAACTCAGATGTAGGAAACAAACACACATAAGTTTTAATCCCAAGTTGCCCAAGTTTTGTAAACTTATGGTGCCAATTATATATTTGATCCTTCCAAAAATGATAGTTATGCAAAGTGACCAGTGATAAGGGGGAAATCCATCTTAACCAGGGACAGGGTATAGGCTTCCTGGAATCTTAACAGGGTCTGCTACCCTTGACACCAAAAAGCATTCTTTTTTCTTACCACTCACTTGATTTTGCTGCAATTGCAGTATCATTACTCAATGTTTGGCCCCTGAACTTGTCACAGAGCCCTCTAGTCCTTGACTCCTCTCTCTCTCATCTCTTCACAACCCTCCCCCAGTTCTAGTTCTTGAGTCCTAGATCTCTCATCCTGACCATATTCCCTCCCAGGGGTTGACAGCCACAGCTGTGCTTCTGACACTTTCATCTCTCCCATCGGACCTGACTGAACCTCCAAACTGGAAAGGCAGATTATACAAAAACTCAGACACAAGAGTTATCACCGGCTCCAGAGAGCAAGGTCCTGGAGGTCACAGGAGAATATCTGGGCTCATCTCATGTCCAAGCTCTCTCTACCAAGCTCCACCTTTCATGAAAACATCCTGCACTGGGAGAAAGGCTGCCATGCTAATCTTCCTAAAGTATTGCCTTGCTTCTTTCTTTCTTTTTTCTTTTCTTTTTTTTTTGGGGGGGGGGGCTACTTCTTGGTCTTCCTATTACCTACTATCTCAAATATAAACAGCTCTGCAGGTATTACTGCAGTACCCATATATGTACTCAGTCATATATTAACCAGCACTCTCCAGAGCTATTCTCATCAAGCCATGTCCTTGTTGACATATTTGGCAGCCTGTATTATTTCAAAGTAACAATATATGTAAAAGTGCCTGGCACTTCACCAGGCACATAAAGAGAGTTCATTCAATAACAGCTCATGTGTCAACTCCAGCTTGATTTTTAGAGACCATAGGAACAGTTTTGTCGGTTGCTTGGATCATGCGGTGTGGTGTCTGTTTTCACCATTTCCAGGGGATGGTCCCACATATTCTCTGCTTCCTTCAACAGAAGCTCCCCAAGTTGGAGCCTTCCTTTCTTTTATCTTAAAAAGGAAGTCTTCTGACTTGTCTCTTCACAGTCCCAAGAACCTCTAGACACAGGTTATAACCCTAATAGCCAGAGGAGAAGACAACTATCTCTAAATTGTAGGTCAGCATGCAGGATATTTATAGAGTGTTTCATATGGCCTTAATGCAGTAACTTGCTTCTTGCTGTAAAACAGAGTGTGTTTTTATTGCATAGTTAAATCTGGGTCATTTGGTTGGGAGGACAGTGAGATTTAGGCTTCCCTAAGAATTATATCTTCTCAATTACAAATCCCCAGACCTGGGTGGCATTCACAGAAAGGGAAAGTTCATCCTTTCACTCATTCAACAAATATTTATTGATATCATGCTAGGGCCACAGTCCCTGGTTAGATCCTTTGTGGTGAAAAGTCTTCAGAAAACTTTACCTTTCAAAGAATACTAGAGGATGGGAATTATATAAATAATCACATTTTGGTAAAATATAGGAAAGTATCTGGCACTATAAAGAGGAAAACAGGAGATTACATGTGTTTGGAGAGCTCTCACTGACATACTGTTATTGAAACTGAAAAGACAGGTAAGGTTTTTGACAGGCAGAGGTCAGGAGAAAGTTTTATAGTCACAGGGAGCAGCATGAGTAGAAAAGGGACATGAGGGCTTCCTGGGGGAACACTGAATAGCCTGGGCCTGCTAGAACATACAATACATTTGCAGCAGTGAAATAAGACCAGGTTAAAAAGGGAGGTAAAGATTAAAACATGAATGGCCTTGATTTCCAAGCCAAGGCATTTGGTTTTAGTTTAATAGTTAATGCAAATCCATTGAAAGATTTTGAACAGCCATTATCTGCACTGTGCTTTATTAAACTTATCTCCCAGATGGTCTTAAAAACTTTGCCTATGAGTTGGTTAATGTCCTCACCATTGTTTGCTAGAATTACTGGCAGTAGTAACAAGTCTCCCATCCAAATCTAATGACCCTGGGGGCATGCGATATCTCTATTTTTTTCAGCTAACATACTCTGTTTTAATCATATCTTTACCTAAAATTCTCTCCTATTATTTTGTAAGCTCTCTGATACAGAGATTCTGCCTCATTGGTCTGTGTATCATCACCCCTTAGAATAATGTTGACACAATGTTTCATGGGGTAAATGCAGCAGACCACACAGGCAAGAGCACCAGACAACAGGTTATTGGAAGAAACCACGTGAAATACAAAAGCTTCAGCTAAGGTGGTAATGGCATTGGGAATAGTAATGACATTGCAAAAATGGGCCAAGTTCTGGAACATTCTCCAAAATAATAGTGAAAAACACAATTGTATTTCTTTTTTAGTGAGATAAAGGCTACCACAGTATAGATGACATGTACAAAACATAGGGAACATCTTTCCTTCCCCTGCCTTGTGTATCCATGGTTAGGTTCATATCGGACACAGAAGCGCATGTGCAAACTCCATCCTTGATTTCTGGTTTTGCTACCATTAAGAAACAAATTTTTAAAAAAAACAAGAGGCAGTGGGAACCAAATGAAACAATTGGATGACAAGCTCTTTTGAAATAGATAAGACTCTAAAAAATAATGATGATTAACTAAACGGGCTTACAGATAGTCATGATATAACCACTGATTGTATCTTTTCACCACCAGAAAAGAAAAAGTTTGGATTATCATCAGTAGTGGAAAAATGATATTAGAATGGCTAAAATCCAAAACACTGACAAGAAATGCTGGCAAGAATGTGGAGCAACTGGAACGCTCATTCACTGCTGGTGGGAATGCAAAATGATACAACTTTGGAAGACAGTTTGGCAGTGTCTTACAAAACTAAACATACTCTTACCATATGATCCAGTAATTGCATTCCTTAGTATTTACCCAAATGAGCCAAAACTTATGTCCACACAAAAGCCTACACATAAATGTTTACAGCAGCTTTATTCATAATTGACAAAACTTGGAAGCAATCAAGATGTCCTTCAGTAGGTAAATGGATAAACAAACTATGATGCAGCCATCTGATGGAATAGTACTCAGCAATAAAAAGAAAGTGAGCTCTCAAACCACAAAAAGAGATGCAGGAAACTTAAATGCATATTCTAAGTGCAAGAAGCCAATCTGAAAAGAGTACGTAGGGATGATTCCAACCATGTGGCACGCTGAACAGGCAAACTACGGAGACAGGTAAAAAGGCTGGAAGTTGTGAGTCGTTCGGCAGGGAACAGGGGAGGGATGAATAGGGTAGATGGGATTTTTATGGCAATTAAACTGCACTGTGATATTGTAATAGTAGATACATGTCAAAACACATAGAATTCACTCCTTGTGAAGGTAAACTATGGACTTTAGTTAGTAATAATGTATCAATATTGGCTCTTCAATTTTATCTAACGTACCACACTAAGGCAAACTGGTAATAGTAGGGGAAATTGGCAGGGGGCTGGGGGCCGCTTATGGGAACTCTGTACTTTCTGCTCAATTTTTCTCTAAACCCAAAACTTCTCTAAAAAGAATAACAAGGACAAGTAGAATTAATTCTATACTAGTACGCCATATTTGCCTAAACACTACAGTAAACTGCTAGCAATAAGTCAATCTTTACCACTCTTGATGAGAATAGGAAAACATAAATCACGGTAAGTATTTAGACCAGAGGGGATTTAATACTGAGAACAGGATTACCAGGTAAGGGAGGAGATAAGAAATCAAAGGGGGTGCACACAAACCAACTTGGTGACTTGCAATAGCAGGAAACTGCACTACCCTACCTAGGCTGAAATGACAACAGGACAAGGACATGTTATAGAAGCTGGGGGCTGGAGCGCCAAGAAAGCTGGAACTATAACAGCCAGTGGGGGCCACTGACAAGGCACTGACACCAACTTAGATGATACCTGAGGACGCAAAAGAGGAAGGAAGCCCCATGTTGCTCCCTCCACCCACCTGCGGTTCCTGTGGGGGCTGATTATCAACTGACAGGGTGGGTGATGCAGCAGCCCTGAACAGGAGAAGGGAGAAGGAAGGATCGGGGCAGACACTCCATCACTCACACAAATACAATACATGAAATAATAAAGCAAAGAGGCTAATGAGATTAATCAGATTTTAAAAATGATTTAACCTCAGAAGTACATTAGCAAAGAACATAGGCTAGACAGTAAAACCTATTTCCAAAAACTAGCAATAGTGGTTTACTCAAAATGAGTCACTTCTGCTGAGTCTCCATGTCATTTGTATACTGTCTACTCCCCACCCACCCCCAACCCTAGAAGGGGAGATGATTCCATGACACCTGGGTCCACCACACTCTCCCTGTGGGAAGTGGTAGCCAGAGAGAAGTGCTGAAGACTTTTCTGTCTATAATGACAAAGAGAGGGGAAAAGAGGAAGGATTAAACCCTCTAGATCCCTGAGAAAGATCCCGAGATCATCCCCTTCATTCCAGCTAGCTTTAGTAGGCTTTTGTTTTTGCTAACATCACCACTAGATACTCAGCTATGAAAAGTACTCTTTTAAAATTCTAGACTGAAGCTTTTCCCTAATGACTCCTGTGATAACAGATATGAAATAGATGCAAAGAACATTTTATTACTTAGTATTAATTGGACCTAAAGAAACTAAGCAGAGAGTGCATGGGTGCATGGTATTCACTTGCACGGGATTCAGAATAGAGTTTGGACATTGGTTGCAATCAACACAAAACTCAGAAGAACATTATGAAGTAAAAGTTAAGGCTGCCAGCTATCTCACAACCAACACAAACATTTTCTAGAGCAGTTGTAAGAAACCTTTAAAAACAAGGTGCAAGGAAGGTGTCCAGACTGTAGGAGAAAACATAGAAGATATTCAAAAGAAATTTTAAAGATTATTCACTGAAAAGCCCTAAAGCAGTCTTGTGCAACACACAGGACTTAAAGAGGGCTATTGGTTTGTAATACAATAAATTATTTTAATAGCAGCTTTTATTGTGCACATACTTCCATTTTACTTTCCTTAAAACTTTTCCTTATCTACAAAACAGATTCTAGAATCGAGATGAAATGACTGAGCCTCTCAACTCCTATCAGGTGGCACCAAAGGGAATTATTAAGATAGAAACACATGTTTGTATCTCCACGCACTAGTGAAGGCTCAAAAACGTCAGGTATAAAGATTAAAATCCTGGAAGGATTCTTATTTGATTCAATCTTGAGATAGAATATGGCCCTACTTATTTGCATATTTCTATTTAACATTACATTTTCCAAAACTATAACATAAGAAGACATTGGCATCTATTTGGTAAAATATTAAAAGGAAATTATTATCGGAAGGAGAAACTTGTTATGATTATGTGATGAAAGTTCAAATTTCTGTAGCAGAAAGTGGTATATATATTGCAACAAGATATATTTTGCTTTTAAACACCCACACATGAACAGGTACTAGAACTATAAAAACAGTAGAGATACCATTGACTAACCACATATGCCCAGAGGATACAGCACATGTATAGAAAAATTCACTGTTCATGGATATATTAGAGAGTGATCCGCTGATTAATCATATCACATCAGGAAAAGTTATTTTCTTTTTTCAACAGATGCATCCCTTGTACAGTGGTTTCTAAACCCGCCCAATCATGAGAGTTCTATTCTTCAGTAGGTCTGGAAGGAACTTGGGTTGAGACTGGTAGCTTAGCGTATCTTCCAGTTGTAGAATGATTCATAGTAACCCTGTTAAATCAGGAAATCTTGCAGAATCATCAAAAAATAATGGTGCTGCAAAAATAAAATTAAACACGACCATGAGCCAAACAATAGAATCCCCCTCTTCCTGATGACACAAATGTTTTGAAGTGATATATCCCCTCAAGAGCGCTGTTTACAAACTACAGAATCTGATGCTTAGGATGAGATGCCTGGTGATTATCTGGCAGCACTTTTAACAGATGATGGAATAAAGTTCCAGAGACATTTGAGATGAACAAGTGTTTTGAGTATTAAACTGAAGATAAGATACTCTAGAACTGAACTTCAAATACATACAGGTCTGTCTGTTATCCAGAAGAAGGAATGTTCTTTGTATCCACTGAAAATTAGCAGTAGATCCTTCACCCCTTGTCAAATGAAAGATCTGTTGTTGTTTCCTAGTGAAAATCTCCTTTTCATCTTCTTATATACAAAATTCCTAAAAGAACGCTTGTAAAAATGAGTACTATTCTTTTAAAAACTGTATGATTTAATTAGCTTGCACGATTAGCTCTTTTCCTCTTTTAACAGTAGAAAAAAAAATACCCAAATTAAGAGGGTTTTTTTTTTCTAGAAGATCTTCCCATAAGAATTGTGTAGCTAACGATGTTTTTATGCTATCTGGACTACATTTTAACACGAAGCTATTTTTAGAACAGCTCAGTATTCTATAGTCTGTCAGGTATTTAGATAATCTTTCAACAGATGTCATTTTAAAAGTCATAATTTTGTATACATTATCTCATCTGATCCTTCCCCAAAAGCCTTTGAAGTAGGATGATATTTTAATCATGTTTGCAGATGAGCACAATGGAAGTTCAGAAAGCTGAAGTAACTTAGACTGACTAAATCATCAAGGCCTACATCAGAATCACTGGATGGGGGAAGGCGACATTTAAAATTCAGATCCTAGGCACCGCCCAACCCTTCTGAGCCAGAACCTCTGGGAGCATAGCCCGGGATGAGGGACAGCCTCCTCTTGCAAAACCATTTTCTGAGTCCAGAGGCTCTGCAGAGGTGGCTCAGGGACCCCCCTGGGAGTGAAGAGGCAGCTTCATAGCTCTCCGACCTCTGCTTTACACCTTATCTGTGTTAGGTTTCTAGTTATGATTTCATTTGAGAAAAAAATAAAGGCAGGTGGGTGTTCTACTGTTAAAAAAAAAAAGCACCTGAATCTTTCAGATGAAGAATCCAGTCCCATAACACCCCTCAGTAAAGCGGCTCACTGGGACAAATCCTGGTTCAGATGCTCTGAGGCCTATTCCAGAGTTTTTCCCATGACACCCGCTGTGGACATGTGCTTGGCCCAAAGCCTCTGCTAAAGATTTACAAATATAGGAGGCATTCACATACATACAGAATTAGCACTTCAATGGGTTTTCCCCAAGCCATAGTATTATTGTTTTCACATGAACCGTTTGGTTAATCAGACTGCAGAAACTTTAAAGTAGGAAGATGAAGACTGGATGGTTTGGGTCCCCAACCTCCATTGCTCCTTCGCTAGGGCCCCCTACTGCAGAAGGAGATTGGCCTCTCACTGTATGCTCCCACTGCCCTACCTTCCCCGTAACTCAGTGCACTGAAAAGTGCAGAATGTCCCTTTCATTCACTTCAACAGGGTCCCTGAATTCCAGGGAGAAGCTCAATGAGCAGTCTGCCTCTTCTAGAGATTCAAATCCAGGCAAATGAAAGTAGTCAGCTAGGAGAAAGAAACCCCCAAGAAAATCTGCTAATAACAAGCTGTCCATGGAGGAACCCCTGGCTTTAAAGATCATATGTAAGACCCACAGATACTTTTACCTTTGCATACATGCATTGATCAAATGCAATATCATTTGACAATTGGAACTCCTTGTTCCTCCTTTAAAAAAAAAACTCAATGATTCTCCTTCCCTTCACCTTCATTAAAACTGTAAATTGAAACCTTTTAGGTGTGGTGTGTGGCAACCATATACATTGAGATGCATGCAATGTGTCTGGATTACATTAAATATTGTAAGGATAATATCCAGCTAAGAGAGTCATAGCAAATACCTTTGGAAACTGCTCATATAAGCATGTTTACTTGTCACCTTAGTTAAATACATAAGTACCTAAAGTATATACGGAGGGTACCAAAAAATGTATTCACATTTTAAGAAAGGAAGAAACTATTAAATTTGTAACACTCAAGTCACATCTGACATCTGCAATTCAGGCAACGCTCAACATGACTTGTATTCGTCTTTCGTTATCAGCATATACTGAGTACATTTTGTTGGCACCCACTGTGTTTGTGCTAGAGACATAAGAAACTGTCTATCCCCTCAGCTCTTGAAGCTAATGCAGCCAGAGCTTATACCCTTATGGACTCTTGGCATCTACCTTGGGCCAGGTGCACAAGGTGGGCACCATTGCACCCTGGTAGGGGTTTTCTGTTATCCGAGCATAGGCTGCAGATGAACAGTCTTGACATACAGGGAGATCAGAGAAACAACGATGCCTTGTACACACTGAAGTCAGTAGGGAGCAGAAACCTCATATAGACACAAGGTACCTTCTAGAAAGAAAGGAGCCAAGTAGACATCCAGAGAGCAGCTAAGAGTCCAGGAGTGAAATAAAGAAACAGTTCCAAGCTCTTCTCAATTAGCCTCTTCTTCTGGTTCCAGACCACTTTTGCCTTTCCAACAAGCCCCCCTTGCTTGAGTCATTAGAGTGGTTTTCTGTTTCTTCCACTCATGACAAACATGCCTAGCTAAGCATCCAAGAAGAAAGAGGAAATAGCAAGAAATATTGAATTTGTGTGTTATTTCACAAAAGGCTTAAATCTGGAAATTCCTGACTTTACGGTGTTCAACTGATGCACTGAAGTAACAGTTTGGACTTTCTGCTGAAGTTAAATTTTCCATGTGTGTGGTGACATTATCATATGTATTTGTTATGATTTTAAAACTACCAAATGGTACTAAAAATAGAGACTATGATGCTTATTGGTACCACTCACTAAAAAATTAAAAATTAACTGTACAAAAAATTTTAAATCATTCAACTATTGAATAATTTTTTCCAACAAAACAGGGAATTAAAACTCAAGTTACCAACTCAGCAGGTTGAGAGTTAAATGAAAGCTAAGCAGTCTTGGAGTTTTCTACTAATTCTTTTCTTCTTTAACTTTCCACTAATCTGATGTATCTGAAAGGAGTCTGCTCAGATTTTTCAAAATAAAATTACCTCTGGGCTTCGACCATGCATTTTTCAAGCATGGATAATTTAAATCTAAAAGAGATTATTTCAGAAGGCTTTGAATAACTGAAAGGAAAGGCTTATAATGAAAATTACTTTCCCCTTCTACCATAGTCTGGTATTGTAATATGGAATTCTCACAGACTCAGAAGGGTCCTTTTCCTCAGATGCTCACACACAAAATAAAATCTAACAAGGAGCAGTTATGGCTCCAGGGACAGGGCCCTGGAACTGTAGTCAGAACTCAGGATTGTAGCCTGGACTCTGCTTCTAAATCTCCACGTGAGCTGGCTGTGTTCTATACCTAGTTCTATGTTTCTCTGAAAAACATGTAATTAGACTAAATCAGGTGCCCCTTATTACACTGAAGTGATATTTGCCTTTTATCTGGAATTTTCTGGAGGCTCACTGGAGATGGCAATGATACTAAACATACCGGGTGGTGCAGCTAAGCTTTGTGACAAGCTGTGTAGGCCTGGTGGGAGTCCCCTGCGGGGAGAGCGACAGAGAATGAGTCCTTGTCTGCTGAATAGGAACGACTCTCCTAAAGGCTGTCTTAGGCCACTTCCTGTATAAAACTTACGTGATTCTAATTCATAAAGTGAAACATTGTTGCCCCTATTAAATCATTGTTATACCTATCAATTTGAGGTTTGATCCACCGAATGTTAGAGCAAAGATTTCAGGCAACCAGCGCAGTTGGTGGCTCGGGAGACTGAACTTAGTCCTGAGGGGAGACCAACACAGAATACGGAGGGATACAGTTAAAAGGGTGGTAACGGTAAACCAGAGCAGTTAAAGGTGTGCAAAAGTCCTTTGGGGGTTCAGGAAGAAGATTAAAATGAATGGAAAAGAGTAAATTTAGGTATGAGCCCTAATAGGTTTGGCGCGACCTCCAAAAGAATAAATATGAAAAGTGTAAAAAAATGAAAGTGTAACTTTCCATCAGGACAAGTGCAATCCGCAGGCTAGAAGGCAGGAAAGGAAGCAAGAAATAAGCAAACATACAAGATAATATGGAAACTTAACATATTTTAACGGTAACTATGATAATTATGAATGATTTAAATCTATAATTCTAAAGAAAGACTTTTAGATGGGACTAAAATGGACAAGATTTGGCAATACATCGAGCAGAGAAGGCACGCTGGGAGCAAGGGATTTAGGAAGGCTAAAAAAAAGCTGTGGGGCTGGGGAGGAAGATGTATCGAGTTTAGGATGAAAGCTGAGCTTTCGGTTTCAGCTGCAACATGCAAAGAGCTAAGCCATGGGTGCTATCGTCTCAATAAGAAAAAGCTGAACAACAGAAAACCAATGGCTTTTCTTGAACCCCTGAATTGCTGGAGACTGAATATGGGCTTTTGAGAGTGAGTAACTCCTGGCCCCACCCAGGAGCGTAACACGGTGCAGACTGTGTCTCTGATAGGGAAAGACATTCAGAGAAACACATCCAGAGCCCTCCCGGTTGATAAAAGGCCAACTCTTCAGGGGGAAATACTTTATCAGAGCCTTGTCCAATAGCCTTAGGGGAGGATATTCCTCTCCCTTCAGCCCCCTTTAGCCTTCTTAACTCACCTAAGTGGAAGGGATGCTGGACAAGAAGAAATATTCTGAAGGCCCCATACCAAAAGCACAGACTCACTAAAAAACAGAGATAATTGGAATATTACAGAATGCTCTCGCCCCCACACCTTATCTCCACACCAGCAGGGCTCCCGGGAGCATAACAGTGGATCACAGATGAAAGAACTACAAGAAATAGACTCTTTCTGATGAAGAATATTTAAAAAAGGCAAAAGTCAGAAAGAGAAACAAAAACCAGGACATGAGAGGAATTTGAAGCCTCTGGCCTCTATTGTTACTGCAAACATTAAACAAAGCCCACTCCTGGCCAGGAGAACATAAATTCTTAAACTAGAAGTCTATGTACTTCAATTTCTAGAACCACTTACAACATCTCAGCTTTCAAAAAAAAAAAAAAAAAATTACAAGGTACACCAAAAGGCCAAGAGAAAAAGTACGAAGAGACAAAAGCAATTGTTAGAACCAGAGGGGGATATGACACAGATTTTGGAATTTCTGGAATTAGCAGAAAAGGAATTTAAAATATCTGTGATTAATATGTTAAGATCACTAATGGAAAAAGTAGATAGCATGAAAGGACAGATGTGTAGAACAAGCAAAGAGATGGAAGCTCTTAGAAAACAAAATTTGAAATAAATGCTTATAAATCAAAAACACAGTAACAGAAATGAAGAATGCCTTTGAGGGACCTATCAGTCAACTAGGAGCAGCCCAGGAAGCTCAATTTTATGTTGATAGAAACTTCACAAAACTGAAATGCAAGGAGAAGAATGACTGAAAAAAGCAGGGAACATTCAAGAACATTGGGGAAATTTCAAAAGGGCTTTAGTGAATGCCTATAATTTTATGTTGCTTTGGCGTCCATTTTCAATATAAAGTGGACTTTCTCATACCAAACGCAGGGCTTAGGCACCCTGGACGTAGTTTCTAGTTCTCCACTCTGTCCCAGTTCCTCCGAGTGGTGGGTCTAGACATCCGCCTCATATAACCACCTTCTGGTGACCTCCCTATAAGACAGCTGAATATAACATATTTGACTGGCCCCGCAACTACAGACTACACAGACTATACCATTAGACTACCTGGACTACACAGAAACACCACAATCTGAATCACAGGGTGACTTCCTAGAGCTCATGTCTACTTGTTTGAAAGACATCAATTCAAACTTCCCTTAAGAAACCTAGTTGGATAATGCCTTAGAGCTCAGTAAAGGCTATACTCACACAGGCTCCCTTTCTCTTTTCTGTCACCCACCAGTCGAGGGTACTTGTCCCAGACAGCTCCTGATTAGCCCCAAGAGACCTGCTGCCCTCTGGAATCAGTGAGTAATGCACTGATTCTGTTGTTCATGTGTTTTGTTAAGTTGCTTCCTCTGTGTCTCACCTGAACCTAACTTATTTCCTGGTTAGGGCTATTCTAGAGAGTGGCTATCTTAATAGGAATAAACTAGACACAGGTCAGACAAGAGCCAGGTAGGCATCTATGCATATAAACAGTTTCCTGGGAGAGAGACACCTGGTCATGGGTCAGACATTTAGGCATTAGGAAATAAGCCGTGGGACAGAAGTATGCCATGGAAGGCACACTGTAAACTCCCACAGCCAGAGCCCTGGCATTCCCATCGGAGCAGGGCTAAAGTTTAAAGTCACTCTCCAGAGAGAGACCTCAAAGACAAATCAGAAGAAACTACAACATAACTGAAGTACAGAAAGAAAATAAAGAGAAAACAACCGAAGAAATATTAGAAGTGATAATGGGATACTCAGAAAACACAATGTAGAATAAATACCAAAAGCAATAAAAAAGTACCTGTGAGTTTTAAAGTATTTTATTGAAGCAGAAGGAAATTCAGATATAAATACAAATATATTCCCATAAAGATAAAGGAAGAGCATCAGAGAAGAACTGAAGGTAAAGTAAAATTTTTATTTTTCTTATTCTTAATTGACCTGCTAATAATTGTTTAATAATGGCAGCAGTGTCCTGAGTGATTACAGCATGTGTACAAGTGAAGTGAATAATAGCAATGTCAACAGAAGGGAAACAAGCAGAACTGGAAATGCTCTGTTATATGGCACCTGCATTCTGTGCAAAGTAACGTGGTATTATTTAAAGGTGGATTTATATATATCAATGTATATCATAAAATCAAGGGTGAGTAATCACTAAAACAAATGTCTTTAAAAAACATACTATTTGTACTAAGAGGAAATAAATGGAATCATAAAATATTCAACTAAAACCAGAGAAAGAAGAAAAAGATGCCTCTGGCAACAGATATAAAACAGTTAAAAACATGGTTTATATTAACTTTAAAATTTCATTAATCACTTTATATGTGCATATTCTAAATGTGCCAATTAAAAGACAGAGGTTGGGCAATGGATGAAAAAATAAAGCCTAAATATATTTTGCCTAAATTGAGCCCACTTTGAGTACAAAGACTCCAATAGATTAAAAGAAAAAGGATCACCCAAGCACAATGGTTCTGGCCTGTAATCCCAGCTTTTGGGGATGCCAAGGTGGGGGCACCTCTTGAGGCCAAGAGTTCGAGGTTGCAGTGAACTATGATGATGCCACTGCACTCCAGCCCAGGCAACAAAGCAAGACCCCATCTCAACAACAACAAAAAAAGTAAAGGGGTGAGAATAAAAAGCTAATCAAAATAAAGCTGGAGTAGCTATATTAAGTTGAGACAAACCAGACTTCAAAACAGCAAACGTGGAGAGAAAAAGCATTACAACATAATAGAAGAAAGATTAATCCTCCAAAAAGACATAACAGTCCTAAATGTGTACGTACCTAAAAACAAAATGTCAAAAAATATGAGACAAAAACTGATAAAATGGAAAGGAGAAATAGACAATTACAGTTGGAGAGTTCACACCCCCCTCAGTAATTGATAGATCAAGTGAAACAGAAAATCAATAAAGATATAATTGATCCAAACGGCCCTATCAATCAACTTGATCTAACTGGCATTTACAGTTCCCTCCATCCCACAATAGCAGGATACAAATTCTTCTCAAGCTTACATGGAAAGCACTCACTAAGGTAAATTGCATTTTGGGTCATAAAGCAGAGCTGACCAAATTTAAAAGAGTAGAAATCATACAAAGTACATAATTCAGTTTATAATGAAAATAAACTAGAAGCAAATCAAAGATAAGTGGAAAATCTCCAAATATCGGGAAATTAAACAACACACTAAAAATATAGCACATGGATAAAAGAAGCTTCAAGAAAAATTTAAAAATATTTTAACTAAATGAAAATGCAACTTATCAAAATATGTGGGATGTAGTTAAAATAGCAGTTAGAAATTTATAATATTAATTGCATACATAAAAAAGTGGAGACAGATTTAAAATCAGTCACCTAAGTTTCCACCATAGGATACTGGGAAAAGAACATGTAAGGAAAAGAATTACTACAATTGGATCAGAAGTGTGTGGAACTGAAAGTAAGAAAACAATGGGAAAAATTAATGAAACCAAAACCTGGTTCCTTCAAAGGAACAATGAAATTAGCAAATTCTAGCCAGGCTAACCAAGAAAAAATCAAAAGGAAGATACAAATGACCAATATCAAAAATGAAAAGGGCTCATCGCTTCCGATCCGATGGCCATTCAAATAACAGTAAGGGAATATTATTAACAACTCCATGCTCACAGTTTTGACAACTTAGATGAAAGGGGCCAATTTCCACAAATATACTAATGAACAAAACCCACATGGGGGGAAGTTGCCTGAGTAGTTCTCTATATATTAAATATATTTAATCAATAATTAATTATTGGTAATTTTCCAAAAAGGAAAATACCTAGCCTGGATAGTTTCAATGATTAAGTTTACCAAACTTTTAAGGAAGAAGTGACTTCATTTTATGAGGTCAGTTTTACCCTACTAGCAAAACCAGATGCAGCCATTATAACAAAAACCACACACATAACAAATTAAATTTAACAATATATACAAAAATTACACGCCACAACCATGTGGGATTTATTCCAAGTAAGCAAGGCTGGTTCAACATTTAAAAATCAATCAGTATAATTCACTACACTAACAGATTAAAGAAGAAAAGTCACCTGATCTTATCAATTGATGCAGGAAAAACCATTTGATAAAATCTCAAATCTGTTTATGATTAAAAACTCTCAGCAAACTAAGAGTATAGGAAATTTTCCTCAATTTGGTAAATAACATCTATAAAAATCCTACAACTAACATGCCACTTAAAGTTATGTTTTACCCACAAAGAGCAGAAGGAAAGCAAAGATGTCTTCTTCTGTCACCACTCCTATTCAACTTTGTACCAGAAGTTCTAGCTAGTGCAATAAGAAAAAAAGGAAACAAAAAACATATATATTAGAAAGGAAGAAATAAAACTCTATTCAGAGATGACATTATGTTCTTTACAGAAAATCTCAGAAATAGATCCAAAAAGACTCCTGAAACTAAGAGTACAACAAAGTCACAGGACACAAGGTTAATACAAAAAAATTAATATTTGGCAGTGTCTGTGGCTCAAAAGGGTAGGGCACTAGCCTCATATGCCAGAGGTGGCAGGTTCAAACCCAGCCCTGGCCAAAAAAAAAAAAAAATTAATATTTCATATATATTGGCAATGAACAATCAAAACTCAAAATTTTAAAAATATACCATTTATAATAATACCCAATAAATTGAAATACATATGAGTCTAACAAAATATGCAGAGGACCTATATGTGGAGAACTAGAAAACACTGATATAAAAAATCGATTATCTAAATAAATTTAATGTAGTACAAATTAAAATCTGAGCAAGCTATTTTTTATAAAATAGGAAAATTGCTTCTAAAGTTTACAAGGCAAGGCAAAAGATGGAAAGTTGTGGGAGTCAGATTTCTCACTGGTAGGGTAAAGGTTACAGATATGCAAGGGGAGGATTTAGAATGATTTATGTGATCACGGATTACAGCTGGAAACATCAGTGTGAACTCCCGTGTAGCTTAATATGACACACATGGCTGCATATGGAAATAGTTTAGATACACATATATACATGGGCCAGTGTACACACACACATATTTCCTTGTTCTGTCATCTGAGAAGGTCTAGAAGCGATGACATTAACAATGAGAACATCTAGCATTACATCTTGGTTACCACAGTAGGAACCAGAGATCCTCAGAAGGATCCTCCAGAAAAGGAACCAGAGGTCCTCAGAAGAAGTGGTTAATTCTAGGGCTGAGGCAGGAAAAAATACAAGATAAACCTGGAGTACCTTATAGCATTATAAAGTAAGAACATGCTCGGGAAAAAAAAAATTAAATAAAACCCACAATGATGAATATGTCGAAGGAATACAGGAGCCAACTAAAATGCCAAAATTAAAACAATCTTACGGCGGTGCCTGGGGCTCAAAGGAGTAGGGCGCTGGCCCCATATACCAGAGGTGGCAGGTTCAAAGCCAGCCCCAGCCAAAAACTGCAAAAAAAAAAAAAAATCTTAGCAATAAAGTAAATAAAATGGTATTAGTTTATAACCCCTGATTCCATGCTAATATAAATAAATAGTTTAGTGATAGATGGAAAGAACAGGTTAGTCTTCCATGCAGAAGAATTTCAAATAATTGATTAATATGTTGATACTCTAACCTTAAGGAAGTAGAACATAACTCTCTACTCATTCAGAGTACGGTGTGGAAAGGGAAGGGAAAAAAGTGTAACTCTACAGCAGAGATGCTTGACAAACACTACTTTAAGCCAGGTGATCAAGATAAATATGAACATTGACAAGTCATAGTGACGGTAAGCACCCTTGATATGATGTGATAAGAGTGGCTGTTCACCTGTGTGGTCTTCTCAGAAACATTATCCAGTCTAATCATGAGAAAACATTAGACAAATCCCAAATGGGAGACATTTTACAAAATACTTGAACAGTACTCTTCAAAATTGTCAACCTTGTCAAAAGCAGGTAAAGCCTAAGAAAGGTCACAGCCAAGAGAAGCCTAAGGAGACACACCGATAACTAAATCTCAGATGAATTAGAAGAAAACTAAGGATATCTAAATAAGATATAGACGCAGAAAGCATGAGCTAAAGAAAACAAATTGGGCTTCAAGAAAATTTAAAATTTTTGTGCATCAAAAGACTATCAACAGAGGGGAAAAGGTAACCCGCACAATAGGAGATAGATATCTACAAATCATATCTGATAAGGGATTAATATCCAGGATATATAAAGAATTCCTAAAATTCAGTAATAGCCACCAAAAACCTGATTCAAAAATGAGCAAGAGACTCGAACAAAAATTTCTCCGAAAATATATACAAAGGATCAAGAAACACATGAAAAGCTACTCAACATTGCCAATCACTAGGGAAATGCAAATCAAAGCTATGAGGAGATACCATCTCACCATCATCAGGATGACTATCATCATAAAAACAGAAAACAAGTCAGTACTTGCTGCAAGGCACTTGTGCATTGTTGGTGGGAATAGAAAATGGGGTATCCCTTGTGAAAAACAGTATGGCAATTGCTCAAAATATTAAAACAGAATTACCTTATGATTCAGCAACTCCACTCCTGGGTATGTATCCAGTAGAATTAAAAGCAGGGTCTTAACAAATACTTGTATATGCATGTTCATAGTAACGTCATTCAGAAAAACTAAAATATTGAAGCAACCCAAGTGTCTACCACTAGATAAACAGACGAGGAAAATGTGGTATGTCGGCGCCACTATGTCACCCTGTCACCCTTGTTGGTGCCACTTTGGCACCTCATCACCGCACACAGGAACCAGCTGGTACATGGATTCTAAGTATGAGAGGGACTTAGACGTGGACTCTCCATAGGTGCAGGAGAGCCCCAAGTAACCTTCTATATAAACAATATTCAATAGGTGGGGGGGGGGGCCATGTACCAGGACTGTGTGCTTAATCATCACTACATGCTCTTTCCCCATGGGCTGGACTCCCACCCTGAAGCACCACAAATGTTCAAAGTCCAACACCTGCTTACTAACAAGGGACTGATCTTATCTCATTAATGCATGCAGTTGCTTGAGAGCTTGTCTCTGGCTGCAAAACTTATCCATGCCCACTGGGAGATTGTCCTGCTCTCAGCACCTCCCTCAAGAACCAGTGGCTGCTTCTATAAGCCTGGTGCTCAGTCTCTGACAGTGGTATATAGCGTGTGATATATGTACAGCAGAATATTTTTCAGTATTATAAAATAAATTCTGACACGCTACAACATGTATGGAACTTGAGGACATTATGCTGAGTGAAATAAGCCAACCACAGAAAGACAAATACTGTATGATTCCATTTATATATAGTACCCAGAGCTGTCAAATTCATGAAGAAAGTAGAATGGTGGCTGCCAAAAACATGGGGAAAGGAGAACTGGGGACTTACTGTCTAGTGGATACAGAATTTCAGTTTTGTAAGATGAAAAGAGATGAGCAGTGGTGATGGTTGCACAATAATGTAAATTAATGCCCTTGAACTTAATACTTAAAATTGGTAAAGATGATAAATGTTATAGTCTATGTATTTTACCACAATAAAAAAGAGTTTATTTTAAAAATTTACAAATAACCACCCAAAATAATAAAAATACCACACGAACTAATAAATAATTCAGCACAATTACAAAATGAAAGATCACCTTATAAAAGTCAAAAAAGTAAAAGAATTTTCTTTACTCCCAAACCATCTAGAAAATAAGGTATTTGTAATAGCAACAAAAACAATAAAATATCCAGTAAAATAGCAACAAAAGCATTAAAGTACTTCATAAAGGATGAAAATCCCTAAAGATTAAAAATGAGCAAAATTAAATGAATATATAGTATAATGTAATTTTATAAAGATAATGAACCTGCACACTTTTTTTTTTAGACAGAGTCTCACTATGTTGCCCTCCATGGAGTGCTGTGGCATCACTGCTCACAGCAACCTCAAACTCCTGGGCTTAAGCGATTCTCTGGCCTCAGCCTCCCAAGTAGTTGGGACTACAGGTGCCTGCCACAATGCCCAGGTATTTTTGTTGTGTTGTTGTTGTAGTTCTCATTGTTGTTTGGCAGGCCCACCAGGTGGGGTTCGAACCTGCCAACCCTGGTGTATGTGGCAGCATCCTAACTGCTGAGCTACAGGTGCCAAGTCACACATTTTTATTAAATACAACATAATACAACGAAGATTCCAGTAGATTTTTTTTTTTTGCAAACTTGACAAAGTTTTTCTAGTATTTTTATGGAAGAATAAAGGTTTATAAATAGTTGCCAATTTTGGTTTTGCATTTCCTTATATTTTAATTGATTTTTGTGTTTATTTCCACAATTAAAACATCTTTATCACTTTTTCCTGATTATGTAAAAACCACACTCATTGAAAAAAGATTAGAACAATGTATGAAGATGTAAAGAAGTTTGTAGGAGATGCCAAGAGCCAGATGACATCCGAGCAAGATGATCTGCAGCTGAGGCGTGGCCCTCGGGCCATTCATCCACAGGAGTTCCTTGTGGGAGGAGCCCATGCCCTCAGCACGTAGTCATTGTTAATTACTCCCCTCACCTGTGTTGTTCTGGCTCAATAAAAGGCTGGTGCGGAGGTTGCTGGGGCTACCTGGAAAGTAAGGGCTAGCCTGCCTTCCACAAGCTTGTACTTCTAATCTGCCTCTCACCTGGTTCCTTCCTGCACTAACCGAGACCAGGGCCATAGGAGCCTGACGGGTCACAACAGAAGTTATCGGGAATTTCACCTCTATGATAACCACCCTTGACACTCAGTGACCATCTATTGTTTGTTTGTTTTTTCCTGAGACAGGATCTCTCTAGATTGCCCAGGCTGGAGTGCAGTAGCCATTCACAGACATGATCATTTCACACTACAGCCTTGAACTCTGGGCTCAAGCTATCCTCAGACCACAGCCTCCCAAGTAGCTGGGACTACAAACAGGTCTGGCTGCACCCTGCTTCATTCTTGTATTGTATTGTATTATACACAATTTGCATAGGTGAAATTACATTATACATCATATCCTTTCTTTATCATGGACACCTTTTCTCCACTGTATTCCCCAGTTCCATGAAACTATGCAAACATTCTACTTTCTCCATAATCATATATCCTATCTGTACACATATCAGTAGTTTTTCCAATCATCCTCATAGCTGTAGAATATTATATAGTGTTTGAATCACATTCAGTTATAGTCATCTCATTAGACATATTCTTTACTTCCAGTTTTGGGAGGATATAAACAATACCACAATAAAGCTCCATGTTATAAATTCATACAAATTTATGCTTTTATTCCTATGGGCAAGATTTGTACTTTTATAAAACATATTTCCAGGAATAGAAGTGTTAGTTATAAGAGAATGTATATTTTAAATTTCTAGACATATTGACAAATTTTCTCCAAAAAATAATACAAATCTTAACATTGTCACACTAATATGTATGGTACTACCATTCCCTCTTTGTATTTGTCCAGTGGACATGGTTGTTACAATTCATTGTTACAATAATGCAAATTTCTCTGTCTTTTGAATTTGTGCATCTTTTCACATTTGTTGCCTGTTTAAATTTGTTCTTTTCTGAATTATCTATTCATCTCCATATTCATTTTTAATTTGATTTACCTTGGAATATTATAGAAATAAATGCTTTGTCATCTGAGTTGTAAATGTGTTTTCTTGTTCTATCATTGTCTATTGATTCTTTTATAAAATGTTTTTACTTTTATGTAGTAAATCACTTCTATTTTCTATTATGGTGTTTGCATTTCTAGTTTTGCTAGGAAGATCTCAGAAATTAAGCTGTTATGAGTATAGTTTCATAGGTTTCCAGCAAACATTTATTTTTTAACTTGTTTTACTTTAATAGTTTTTTCTTTTTAATTACTATAGGTACATAATAGTTGTATATATTTATGGGGTATATGTGATGTTTAATAGAGGCATATATGTGGATTAATCAAATCAGGGTAATTAGGGTGTTCATCACCCCAACTTATTCAGACATTTATCACTTCTTCATGTTACGGACATTCAAATTCCACTAAATGGATGTAAAAACGTACTTAGATAGATAGAATAAACAGTATTTTATAGCACAGCAAAGTAACTACAGCCAACAATAAGTTAGGATATACTTTTAAATAACTAAAAATTTTATTTTTTATTATTTCTAAGACCATATTCACCTGGTATTTATTATTGTTTAGTAATATGAATGGCCAGTTGGCTATAGGTCAATTTTGTGAAAAAAGAAAAGAGCCACAGATATACTCTCCCAGATATTAAGGCCTACAAAGCTACAGCAATTTAAAGCAGTGTGGTATTACTATAAAACAAAATTATCAATGGACCAGAAGAGAAAGCTCAAAATAGGCAAATATTCAGGTGATATGCAACCCACTATCTTAAAAGGTTGACATCAAAAATAAGAAAAGATTAAAGATGGCATATTTTAAAGTTAAAAACAAAGGTATATTTCAAACAGGCTTGAGATTTGAATATGAATTAAAACAATAAGGAAAATAGAATAAAATGTAGGGGATTATCTTGGTGATCATGGATAAAAACGTGTTTTTACAAATACAGATATATCCATAAGTATCTCTCCCTATATATCTTTGTGTGTATATATTCTGTCTCTCTCTTTCTCTCTCTCTATATATATATGTATAAAAAGAAAAGTTGAATAATACCAAGTTTTGAAGAGAATATAGATAAGCAACAAATGTAAAATTAATGGAAGGCAAAATGGTAAGGTTTCTTTGGAAGAAATATGACTGTACATAGCAAAATTATACATGTTTATACCTTAATTCTACTATAAGAATACATACCGGAAAAACTCTTGAAACTTACATGTACAAGGTGCATTTGCCTCTTACCTGTAACAGCCTTCATTCATAAGTATGAATTATATGTGAATCAGATGTTTGTAATGCAGGGACTGCCTTATAGTTATGGTGTATAATGTGATTTTTGATATATGTTTATCATGTGGAACAAATAAATCAGGATAATTAATATAAAAAGAAACATATACAAGCAGGCAGTTTTCTAATGGTAGTGGGATTTGGAGTTGATTTATATATTTGTCACAAGAGAAATCAATAAATAATAGTGGTTACACATTGTGAAATGCCACAAAGCAGTTAGAAATAATACATGGGGCTCGGCCCCCATAGCTCAGTCAGTAGGGTGCTGGCCAATACACCAGGGCTGGCGGGTTTGAACCCAGCCCCAGCCTGCTAAACTCCAACAAAAAAATAGCCAGGCATTGTGACAGGTGCCTGTAGTCCCAGGTCCTTAGGAGGCTGAGGCAAGAGAATCCCTTAAGCCCAGGAGTTAGAGGTTGCTGTGAGCTGTGACACCATAGCACTCTACCAAGGGCAACATAAGACTTTGTCTCAAAAAAAAAAAAAAAAAAGAGAGAAATATCATTTCTAAAAAAAATGATATCTTCTAAAAAATAGAGTATCATTTCTAATTTTTCAAAGAGAAATTATATATTTTACATATATAGTAACATGCATATTATTAGATTGATCATCTATGGGGTGAGAAGAATGGTAATAGAGATTAGGGATAAAGTGGAAAATGACATAAAACAAGAAAGGGACCTTGCTTAGAAGAATGTCATGTGTATGGTGTTGTGCACCCTGTGGTGGACCGGGACCAGGACCAGTCTAGGGCACACAGCATCACTGCCGGAGCTCCACCTCCTGTCCCAAAACCCCAGCACCAGACTCTCATCCATGGAAAACTTATCCATTACCAGCCCTTGGTGCCAAAAAGGTTGGGGACTGCTGCTATAAATGTACTATCATATACGATCACATATATCATCTCCCAAAATAAGACCTACCCAAAAAAATAAGCCCTAGCAGGATATCTATGTATTTGTTAAATATAAGCCCTATCCCAATAATAAGACCTAGTGATGGGCATTTCGGCGCTGAGAGAAGACATCCCCTGAAAGTAAGCTCTAGTGTGTCTTCTTGAGAAAAAATAAATATAAGATAGTGTCTTATTTTCAGGGAAACACGGTTAGTCAACTTTACTATAGCATTGATTTTGTGTAGTAGATTTCCTGGGTTTTGTCTGCCCAACCTTTCCTTTGGGGACTTGCCCCTCCAGCTCCATATGTTTCTGGGTGGCTGCTAGTCCCAGAAGCCCCTTCACAATCACCACCACCACCAAGATGGGCACCAGCTCCAAGCTAATTCAATTATGCCCTCCCCCAAGAAATTGAATCTTGAGCGGAACATGGAAACTGACGCAGGTGATGGCCCCAACCAACACAGAGAGCTCTGAACTCCTGCCCTCCAAATGGACTGGACCAGATATTCCTGTTTTTCTCCAAGTCTGCTAGTTCAGCTCTTTCTCAGATTGTGTGGCCTGCCCAACCTCCCCTCTAAAAGTTTCTGTTGTTTAAATCAGTCTGAAAGTAATATGCTAATTACGACAAATGAAACACAGCCATTTTTCATGGCGTTTCGGAATGTGACTAGGTTGTGGAGACAGATGAGCTGGATGACCCATGTTTCTTAAAACAGACTTCCTTGAAAGGATAGTTTTCTTCCAAAAAGACATTTTTATTCTCTGGCAAACAGATAAACTCAAATCCACTGCACTGATCAGTCATTCCAAAAGAGACATTTTGGTATCTTGATGTTTAGAGGCATGTTCGCCATGCCTAGTGTTAGGAGATCCGGAATTACTTGCCTGTGAACTTGTCTCCCTTCACTACCACCTCTCCCATTTCTCACTTCCTAGGAAGGAAAAAATAAATCACAAATAGCCTGCTGATGCTATGTAGTCATGGTGCAATATTTATTGGATAACTTGTATTTTCTCAGGAAAGCATTTTTTAAACACTTTTATTTCCCACCACTGGAATCACTGTCCATGTGGAATCTGCTCCAGAAATTAATGAAGTGAATAAATACATAGAGAAGCAAAACCCTGCTATGAGCTATAGAGAACCTAGATCGTAATAGCACAAATCCATATGCTCCTTAGTCTCATAGAACTTAAAATATTTAAAATATTATATCAGTTGATAACAACCCCATGAGACAGGTAGATGACCTTTGGTAAGCAGCACTTTCTCCCTGCATGTGTGGGACATTCTGAGACCACTTTCCCCTCCTTCAATTCTTAGAGGGCAACACGATGACAAGGACTAACCTCCCTGTTTTGCCATAATGGGAAAGGGCTCAAGAAGAACAGTGATTTGTCTGCTGTCAAACTGCAATTTGGCCACAGACGTACATATGGAGCTGCTCAAAGTTATCTCCCATAAAAATCACTTAAGGAAATGAGAAATAAGATACTTAGACCAAAAGTCATAAAGAGTGGAACAAAGAGGGGTGAAAGTGATGGTTGCTTCACTATTAGTTATTGAACTGCCTTCACAAGACAAACGAGGAAAAAGGTAGTAGGAAACCAGGTAGCCAAGACGAGGTCAGGTTTCCAGGAAAAGGGAGTTGACTTTTACCTCTCCCCATTCCCTTCTACCTAAGGTGGGTAAAGGAAAGAGTAAGGGTGGGGGAAGGGAAGAACATCAGATGACAAGGCAATTGACAATTCCCTGGAAAGGTAAATTAGCCCTGACCTTGGGTTTGTTTTGTGCAATTAAAGGCAGGAGAAGATGGCCATGCCTTTCTCTGCTAAAAAATGACCATCAATACAGATTGCCTGTTGATCATGGCTTGACAACACAATAGTGAAATGTTTGAAACCATACACATGTTGTGGGAGTAACAAATACTATTGCCTTAAGATCTCTGGCATAATATTTTCTTTTAACCAGATTTAAATTTTTCAGAGATACTGGAGCTCAGAATGTCACTCTTACCACAAAAGCAAAGCCAACACATTGAAGCCACGTCTCTTAATCCTCCCAGCAGTTATTCCAAAGGATATGGAGTTTCTGTGTCCACTCCCTTCTCATACTCTTCATGAAGAGAAGCTAATGGTTTAGAGATTTCTGTGAAAGATTTTTGAACTAAAACACCACTATATGCCTTTCTATGGCTTCTTTATCTTTGCGCCAGCAAATATCCTAGCAAGGCAAAGATAAGTGTCCACCCATAACAAAAAAAAAAAAAAAAAAAAGAAAGAAAGAAAGAAAGAAAAGCAAATTTTGTGTGGATCTAGAAAAACTCCTTTGAATGAGAAAAATGGTCACTCATCAAATGTGATGTGGAAGTTATTTTGGTGAATCATATACCTATTTCTACTACGGAAACACGTCACATGAAATAGTTTGTGCTAGGACAGGAAGAGAGCCTCTCTAAATAAAAATGGAGCAATGAAGAACATTTCCTTCTAGCCACTAAGTGAGGCTCTAAATGCATTTCTGCCTGGTTTTGTTTATAGAGAGATAAGAGGACATTTTTTTAACTTACCAACTAAGCAAAAAAAAAAAAAAAATGGGCTATAAGTAGTTACATAGAACCTTGTTTGTGTGGACTTTGGGATCAGAAATGGAACCGATATTAGAGAAATTTTGAAATTACAATATTTTCAAGGAAATTAGATTTCAGCTACATAAAGGACCTGGAGCACATTGTTGGGGCTCCACTCAGACCCCTTTGGATTCCTTTGACTGTTTCTGTGCTGACCCATCCCTACCCACCCTATTTACCTCTGAGCCTCCCATGGCCAAGCACCCCAGACTTCCCCAAGGCCTGCCCTCAAGCTACTGGAAGCACTGCTTTGCCCACTATCCTGGAAGGACCTTCCTGAGAATGTATTCCCCTGTTTCCTTCTCCTACCCCAACCCTCATACACCTCTTCCCAGAGGACTAGCAGGTACTGCCCTGTAGATACCCTGTCTCACCGTGTAGAGTGAAGACATTAGGAGATGTGACTGGTACTCCAGGCCTCCATTTGAGATCAGGCTGAGTCCCAGAAAGACATCATCTGAACCCCACTTTGCTCGGCCTGCTCCCTCCCTGCCCAGCTTCCCCTACTCCCTTGCCGACTGTCCCCAGAAGGAACTCCTTCATAAATCACTTGGGCACAGATCCTCTCTGACCTACTTCTGGGAAAACTAACCCAAGACAGTAGCTTAAATCAGCTAACAAGACTATGCTGCCTGCATTCCCCACTCATCTATAATTATGGGTCTATGTGTATAAATACCATTTTAAAAGAGAATTTTTTCTGAATTAATTTATACTAACCATCTAAAATTCTACACAGTCTACTACTTACCTGCCTAAACTGCTCCTTCAAAGCCCATATAAACATCAGACTATTGTATCTGAATAGCAGATTGAAATTGGAAGAATACAAATTAGTGGAGATTTAAAATTATATATAGATTTGGAGCAGTTTCAAAGATTTCTTAACAAAAAACCTTAAGTCAAATTCCTTTCAAGTGACTTTTTTTTTTAAGTTCCTTAAATTATTTAGTTTTTGCTCCTTGAAAGAGATTTGGTTAGTTGAAAATTAAGATAGAAGTTACCTAGCTAATAGGATTTAATTTTTGAGAGAGGGCAAACTATGGAAATAGTAGGGAGAAAGTCATGATGAATCAGGGGCATTTTTAAAAATGAGTAGTAAATGTTTTTTGACCCACTTCCAACTCATTAAAGTCTCTCTGAATCCAACCTAAATCCTTGCCTCAGAACCTTAATAGCCTTTAGTGGGAAAATTGAATTAACTTTTGAATTTAACTTGTAAAGGTCAAAAGGAACATACTTCTGATGACATAGGAAATTAAGTATGTGCTATTTCATTTTCCATTGTTTAGTGCATAATATATCATTTATTTGAAAATGATGAAGGAAAAGGCTTTTTCATGCAGAATAATGCTCACTTTTTAATTAGAAAACTATGACCGTCGGCTCGGCGCCTGTGGCTCAATCGGCTAAGGTGCCAGCCACATACACCTAAGGTGGCGGGTTTGAATCCCCAACCCGAGCCCGCCAAACAACAATGATGGCTGCAACCAAAAAATGGCCTGGCATTGTGGTGGGCTCCTGTGGTCCCAGTTACTTGGGAGGCTGAGGCAGGAGACTCGCTTAAGCCCAGGAGTTGGAGGTTGCTATGAGCTGTGATGCCATGGCACTCTACCCAGGGGGATAGCTTGAGGCTCCGTCTCAAAAAAAAAAAAAGAAAGAAAGAAAGAAAACTATGACCATGTTCCTTTTAGATTAGTTTGGTCTCTATTCTGTGAAGGCCAGAAAACTATCCATATGTTACCTATAAACCTGTATACAAGTATGAGTAAACAAGAGAATAGACACAGAAGACATCCTTCAAGGAGAACCCAGAAGGTACAACCTTTCATTCATTCCACAAATATTTCTTGAGCACCTAGTATATGTCAAATACATATGTGCTTTCTCTCTTCCTGGAACTTAGTCTAGAAATGTTTCTTCTCCCTTGTGATCCTCCTTTACTTCTCTGTAGTATTTGACGCTGTTGATCAATCCACTCCTCTTGAAATTGTCTTCTCCAGACTAGAAAGTCCAGCCCTCTGAAACATTGATGCCCCCTGCGTCCTCCAGTTTTTCTCTGTCTCTTTCTATTTCTTTCTTTTGCTCATCTCTAAACGTTGGTTTTCTCCAAGAGCCAGTTGACATCTTCTTATTGGTTTCGTGTACCCCTTAGAGCAGCCGTTCTCAACCTGTGGGTCGCGACCACTTTGGGGGTCAAACAACCCTTTCTCCTTTCACAGGAGTTGTCTAAGACCATCAGAAAACACATATTTCCAATGGTTTTAGGAACCAAGACACCGCTCCTCATGTGTGGGGGTCACCACAACA
This sequence comes from Galagoides demidoff, assembly GCA_963574575.1. Taxonomy (NCBI): domain Eukaryota; kingdom Metazoa; phylum Chordata; class Mammalia; order Primates; family Galagidae; genus Galagoides; species Galagoides demidoff. The sequence goes on from CAUYQV010183065.1 coordinate 33,499, forward strand.
TGAGGAACTGTACTAAAGGGTTGCAGCATTAGGAAGGTTGAGAACCACCGCCTTAGAAGCTGCTGATCATCAGATAAACATTTCCAATCTTGACTAATCTTTTATGGTCTAAACCAGTGTTTATCAACCTTGCTTATCTCATGGCACACTTAAATCATGTTGATCAAAAAAAAGTGGAAGAAAAAGAATATACTTACTGCGCTTTGAACTTTTTTCAAAAGTAATTTAATTAATTATCTTTAAGAGTTTTCACAGCACACCTAAGATCCTCTCTCAGAAAACTGGTTGAAAATCATTGGTCTAGATGCATACATCACTGTTATACCTGAATGACACAAATGTTTCAAACTCAAAGTGTTCATCCTCCTCCAAATAAGCAAAGAAAAAAATTATCCTTCCCTGTCTTCCTAACCCCTATAAAACACAATACCCATTAATGAAAAAACCTTAAATCAGAAAACCTGCTCTCTGGACCACTTTAATCGTCCTTATCTGATCTTTTGGTCTCCAATACCTCTACCCACCTTTCTGCCAAATCACAATCCATGTAATGCCACCAAAGTTATCAATTATAAATCAGATAAGAGCCATGTTAATCCACACTTTAAAATGCTCAAAGCCCTTTGTTAAGTTGGGCATAAAGTCCAAACTTCTAAATGGGGGGGTACACAATGCTCTTTCAATACAACCTCAGGCTGCTTTTTACGGCTTAATCTCCATCCATCAAGATAACACATCCCACAGTGCTGGGTTATCATCCTTCCTGGAAATCACCAGGCATTGTCAAGCCTCTGTGTTTTCGATCATGTAATTCTCTGCTTCCCCCCATCACCTCAGATCTGACTCATCCACATAACTGGGAGCATCTTGAAAATAGGTACAGACTTTTCCTCATTTTTGTACCTTCAGGACATAGCCCTGTGCTTGCATGCTCACGGATTTTCAATTAATATTGAATTCAAAACTCCTGATCATGGAGTTCCCACTTTCCTTTTCTGTCTCATCTCTAGCCTTTCACCCATTTCAACCAATTTTCTAGTCATACAAACCATTCATCACGACTGAACGTAGCAAGCTTTTTATGCTTCCATCTCTTTGTTCAATCCTATTCACCTTCTAAGAGTTGCTTTAATCTAGACTAATCGTCCACACTCTAAATGCACATTCTCACTCGCTCCTGTAGGTTCCCCATCACTCCTCTTCAGACACACCCAAGTGGAATTAATCACCCTCTTTCTCAATAGCTAATTGTCCATAGCACAATGCTTACCAGGTTGAATCATATATGTGTGTGTATGTCTTGGTCTCCCATACTGAACCCTAAGATTCTTATCTTTGTCTCATTAAATATACAGGAAGAAACCAGCATAACTCCAGATACCTGGTAAATGTCTCAAAGTTTGAAGTGAACTGAAATACAGACCAGGTAAATTAACATACAGGATTCTTATATTCTCATTATTTCCGTGAAACCATAGCTAACATTAAAATATCATGGAGCATTTTTATAAAATATGAATGCCCCTGCACCATTTCCAGATGGCCTTGTTTCATTGGCTTGGGGAAGGCCCAGAGCAGCATCTCCTGAAATGTTCCACGGGAACTGTGACACTGCCACTGGTGGTGGCAGCACTGGAGATTGAGGAGGGGCAAGTGACAGAGCACCACGAATACCAGACCAAGGAAATCTAGGCACTAACTTACTCCAGGGCCACGTCCCTCACCATGGATTCTCTGGTTGACCAGGGTCCTGGGAAATTTGAATGAGTGGTAATTTTCTATAATAAGAGCTGCTTACCCACACTAAGACACACAGCACCGAAAAGTCCCCTCTCTTTCCTCTCTCAACTCAGCTGCTTCAAATAAAACAGGTGTCCCCTGGCTGCCTCTTGACTTATGAGAAAGGCTTACAACAGAGTATTATAAGCAGCATGATCAGGGTTCTCAGACCCCTCTCCCTGCCTTAGTGCACAGCAGTCATTGATGAGCCTTCCCCACAGTCAGACCCTCCCCAACTTCTGGGTCATTTCCACAGACACTGCAAAAATGACAATAGCTTCAGCCCCACACTTAGCAGGCTCTGTCATTCCATACAGCTGACAGGCAGAACATTAAGTTCCAGGAACATGGCCCAAAGACCACCTCTGAATCCCAGCATGGCTTATGGTTCAGGCTTTCCCCAAAAGGTAGTCACCCTGGCCAAGCTACCTGGGAGGAACTTATTTGCTTAGGAAGCACAGACAGACCTCATGGACCCAGGGATTCTATGCCATCCCTCCTCCCTGAGCACCACACACAGAGCCCGTTTGTGCTGGAAGTCATCCCATGGTCTCCCAGCTTCAAACCAAGTCTTCTATACTGTGTGTGCTTCATGATGCTGAGACCACCTTCCTGCTTTACTGGCTGGCTCTGTGAGACTGTTTTTTTAGAAGGAGACTGCAGAGCTCGAGGAGGAGAAAAATACTGTTTCTTTTCTCTTCATTTCCACAGGCTTCATATTCTGACAGCTTTGATCAGCCATGCCTCTTCTTCCCTTTGATTACACCAGTTAATCCCAGTTCCAGCCATTGAATCCACTTTGCAGTCTTTCCTAACTTCCTGTGCTGTCTCAGGGCCATCAGCAGGAGCCAGTGTCTGCTCTTTAGAAATCTGGATCTTCAGTTCACAGGGAACCTCCTCTGACCACCAAACACCAGGCCAGCCAGCCAGCAGCCCCACCCTTGCTCAGAGGTCTGAAGTCCAGCCCTCAGAGAGGCCTGCTCCCAGCTTTTAAGATTTATGACTTGATCCTCTTCCCCTGTCCTCTCAGCAGAGCCCTTCCCAGCCCGCAGGGTGATAGAGCCAGTTTCTACAGTTGTTAACTTGGAGATCTCTCTGTGTTCTCTTTTTACCTTTTCAATTCTTCCCTAATTAAGTAACAATTCTTCATGTTAAATTCTCACTGTTAAAATAACCGGTGTGGTTCCTCCTTTTGATTGCACCCTGTTATTCCAGGCCCACCTCTAACAGCAATGTGGGCACAACTATGTACTTAGATACCTTGAGGCGCCTAGCTGTCCTCCTGGGAATCTGCCTCTGTAACCACAACCAGAAACACTTGAGTTATAGGGTTTGATCCACGACTGATGTAGTACAGCCATAAGTTGTGGGCTATGTAATGTGAATTTTATTTATTTACCAATAAAGGATCATCCTAGTAGACTATTCTTTTAGAAGTAATAAATAGAACCCTGAGACCCTTATAGGGAATGTGTCCTTGGCATCTTCAGATTTGCCCATACATCACCCACGTAAGCACTGGCCTTTCTTTCCAGGGCTCAATGTTGCACCTGGCATCAAATATAAAAAGACAAATTGCAATGAGATGTGATATGGGGTGAGATAAGCTCCCTCTTCAGCCAAATAACTCACCCTGGTACTCTGATTTCACAGGGCACGGAAGCAGTTTAAATATGTATGTTTTAACACTCAACATGCCTTAATATGATGTTGATTTTTAGACTTATTCAAAGACAGTTAATTTTTTAAATATGCTAAACTTACAAAATATTGACATCTGTAAGACATCGGAACTGGCATCCAGGGCTTAACACATAACAATCTATACTAGCATTTTCCATTCATTATTTAATTAATCCTTATAATAATCCTATCAAAAAAGTTATTATGTCTCTTATTGTAGATGAGAAAACTGAGGCACAAAGAGGTACAATAACCTGTTGGTAGCATGCAATTTATAAGCGGCAGAAGTGCGATTCTGGCTGCGGCGTCCACAGTGGTTCGCCATCTAGCTGTGCTGGCTCCACACACACATTTTGCTTATGAATGGACCTGCTGCATTAAAGGTGTGGTTTGTTTCCCCTGACAGTCACATGAGTAAATTGCTTTCACAATGACTTGAGGAATGACCGTCTTTTGCACCAATTCATTTAATAATCTGATGATTTGAGATTATAAATATGCTTTTCTATATATCACAGTTCCCAAGTTATAAAAGCTCATTAGCAAATCACGGCTTCTGAATTAATGTATTTCCGGTGGGAAATAAGTTAGAATGATGGCAAAGTTCCTCAGCCAGTCCTCAAAAAATGTGGAGTGCTCCTCACCTACCCAGAAAATTATGACGTCGGAGTAGTACAGTTAATTAGAAAAAAACAGAGTTGATTTTTTTCCTTTTAAAATCATAAATACATTTTTAAAATAACGTTTAATATTTTTTAAAGCTATAGAACTCAGTGGCCACAAGGGAAAGCCAGGTTTCTTTTGAGGACAGAGAAGGGAAATGAGAGAGAAGAGAAGGGACCCTGACCCCGAAGCTTCCCCCAGAGGGAAAATACCGCTCCATGGTTTCCTACCTGCCTGTCAGATAATCCAGCCCCCAGCCATGCCACCAGCCAATGTAGAGAAAACAGCTTCAGAGTGAAGGTCAAGGGAGAAAATAGGCCCTTTATCAGGGCCAGGAAGGTGCAGGTGGGAAACAGACAAAAAACTTCCTGAGCGACAGCTTTGTTACCAGAATTCAGGGAATGAGAAGATGAGGCCTCATTAAGAAAAAAGCACTTCACCTGTGATACCATCACAGCTAAAAGCCATACAACAAATGAACCTCAGGCAAATGGTCCGTGTTATTGGGACCATTATTACACATTACCTTCAAGAAATCACATTTAACTTTGGCGTCTATTATTTAGTTGTTTAGATAAGACTTTAAATAGGTCTTGTTTCCAGGGAGAATCTATTACTCAAAGACACTTTGAGCAAAATGCTACCAATGAAGAACAGATCCCAAGTGTTTAGTTCTGAAGAGACTTTACATTTTTAAGCTCAGGAATTTATTCTTGCAGTACACAAGTACACATAATGCACCATGTGCCAGTACTGTCCTGGGTGCTAGAGGGTACACCTGGAATATTTGTAAGTAAGTAGGGTTAATGATGCCATCAGAATAGCAATAATATTATGTAACTTTCAATAGAAAATATTGATTCTAAGAGTAATCAATTAATTGCTCTCTTAATGTGATGTCAGACAAATTTGACTTATATTTTTATTTTGGCTTACAGTTTATGGATCATACATATTTAAACTACTTAAATCTATTGTTTGGAGCACAGAAATAAAAGACAAAGTGAATCTAAGAAATGTAAAGTATATACCATGATTAGCAAAGGATATTTTTTCTGCTATGCTGTAAATTCACACCTATGTCAATCTAAAGTTGAAACTGATCTTTGCATGTGTTTTAAAACACAAAAGAAATTTCTACTTCATCAAACAAGTTCCGAATATTATCAATTGAACATACATCAGGAGAATTCTCTGAGTCTATTAGAAATTCCTAATTCAGGAAGTAAAAACAGGATGCCTAGGTTTCTAGTGAGGACTGGTGGAAACTATCTACCAACTAGAAGAAAGAATATAGTACTCTAGAGAAAAGGGAACACCAAGATGTCAAAACTTCTCTCAAATGGAATCCTGTGGATAAAGCCCAGCCTTGCTAGAGAGAATAAATATTTGGGTTTGACTTCAACTTTTAATAGATGCCTTGTCTCTAAAATAGATAACTCAAGCCTAAGAAAATGGTAGAAATAAAAATTAAGCAAAATCGAAACAGTGAAATGTCATATGTAAATGGGAATGAAATTTAATAAAACTTGATGCATTTTGACTCCACTAATTCAGAACTGGAGATAAATTTAAGAGGCATAAACTAAAGTTTATCTCTATAATAATTTAGATCGAGAGATCTTCCAGGTTAATGTTTCTTAAAGTTCACAGCCATCACCAGGAGATCTTGTTTAACTGCAGATTCTGATTCAGTAGCTCTGATTTCAACCACATTCCCCTGAGATCCTTCTGCTACAGGTCCACAAACGTACTGTGAGTAGCAAGAATCTGAGTAAATCAGTATAAGCTGGATGGTAAACCACACTTTCACAATATCCTAGAGGGAAAAAACCCCATGACTTACCACTGACTCTATGATATTGTTTAAACAGTTGTGGGAGGAGTTATACTCGGCAACTTGTCATAAACAGCTAATCAGAGTTAATTCACATTGCTAAAAATGAAGCAAGGTTTTCTTTAAAAATACTTTGCCAATTTTTCATGCTACTTGTATTCATTTATGTGCTTTCATTTTAGGTAATGACCATGTGGAATCTGGACAACTGAAAGCAAAAGGGAAAAATGTTATTATCCATCTTTAATTCTCCTAGGGTTCAATTCCTATTAGGTTTGAGAACTTTCTATTTACTCCTTCATTTATGCAGGAAAACAGAAAAATGCTTCTGACAGCAAGTCCTCGGGAAACTAATCAAGTACAGATCATAAGATGTCCTCCCCAACCTCACTAAGATAAACAAATAATATTTTTAACCATTACTATAAATAATAATGCATAAAGGCATTGAAACAGTTATTTTTATGGATCACTACTACCATGGCTGGCAATCAGCTGAGTTTATCCAAAAGGCTTTGACATACCTTGGTCCCATCGTGTGTCTCATTGCTGAAGGGAAGAATACCAAGCAGTAATAGAGATGGTGCTTTCCTATTTCCAGTAAATGCTAAAGAAACAGAATAGATTCTGCAGGTTATCTGTTCCTACTCACCAGTGATGATGTGGTTTTCTATCCCTCCACCACAGGAAAATAGAAGAGGAGGACAGAGCTGAAGGTGCAGTGCCAGGAGTACCTAGGAAGACAAAATGCGGCAAGACAGAGTCCAGGGGAAGAAATAAGAGATAAGAAAATGAGGGAAGTGCAGAAATGCAGCATGAACACAACAACCAAAAAATGAAGTAAAGAAACAAGGAGACCCTGAGTAGGTGAAGAACTTCCAGAGCCAGAGTTTTAGCTACACAAACTGCCTGCATCTGGCCTAGGAAAGGAGACTCCCCAAGCTCCACAGAACACACAACCCCAGAACCATCCAAGACAACAGGAAAAATCCCCAAGCACGGGCAGATGATCCAGGTGGAACGCACCTCCCTGTTCTGCAGATGCATGGATAATTTACCTTAGTCTCCTTCCACCCAAAAATCAAATAATAACTGATGACCCTATACCCACTTTCATGTTCACTAAGAAAAAAAAAAAAATATATATATATATATATATTAACTTACAGGAAAAAAGTAAACCAGTCTAACACAATAAGCGCTGCAGTAAACTTGGCATTTTTATTTCTTGTTATAAATTAATAAGTTGGCACAGATGGAAAAAGAAAGACACTAGGAGGGGTGGAAAAGGACAAGCCCCGTGATAAACCCCAACTTGAGCTCTCCTTCTTGGGAGTAATTAGAGCATAGAATTTGCCAAAGAGTGTTTTCCCTTGGTAGACCCAGCTTCACCAAGTAGGAGCTAAATTAAATACCAGATAATCAGAACTGTCTACAAACTGGACCTTCCAAGAATTATGTTGGGGGTAAGAAAAGACGGTGTGGTCCTCAGGCTTTGCTTAAGTTGTGTAAGTCTGAGTTTCTGACTACTCCTATCTTTAGTAAGTGGTGTTCTCGATTGATGTTCCTAAAAGAAAGAAAAAGGAAAAAAACATAATGACTTCAGCCCTAAGCAAGTCAGAACTGGTGGATGTTCCTGTAGGTTGTTTGGTGTTTTTTTCTCAGCATTTCTCATTGCTCAATAGGAATCTACACCTGAAGACATCAGTTTCTACGCACCCTCCACTCTCTTATTAATGATGCAATACTCTTCTTTGACTGATCTTTATACCTCCTGTTAGTGATTAATGATCTGTGAGTGAATTAGAAACATGGGTCCTTTCCAGCCCTGAAATAGGCATTCCCTGGAAATGCACCGAAATAAAATAAACTTATAAATCTCAGTGTGGTTGTCTTTAATACTTAGCAAGATAATTTTGTAATAAAAGCAACACTTGATCTTCCCCAACAAACACAAATGGCTAAGTCAACAATAAGAGCTACACATGTATCACGTATAGACTTAGTTGCACCTTGCAAAAAATTATTCAAGTCCTTTTGATTTGACGTGATATCACACAGCAATGCCGCATTCTTACAAAATGCATCTTTCAGTAATTCACATTGCTGGTTCTGTTCTTCATAAAATTTAACTACATGTTTTCATGGAGATAAAATTGTGGCTAACACCTGTCCCTGCAATGATAGCCCACTTGTTTTAGAATGATATAGCAAATCCACACTGAATACCCAGTGTTCAACTTTAACATGTTGCAAAACTGATGCTGAGTTGCCTTTGTACCAATGTAATCAAAAATACTTATAAGGTGTTGCAAAGTGTCACTTAGTAGCTTTAACACAGAGATATTACAGATACAAGATACAATGAAAAGAAATGAAAGCAATGAGAGCGTCTGGGTCTGTCAATACTTTTTAAAATCTGTGCAAAACCTTCATGTTTTCCTGTCATGGACGGTGCATTGTCTGTATATAAACTCATTAAATTTAGCAAATCCAGTCCAAGTTCATGATGTTTATTTTGAAAGGGGTTGAAGGTATCTATTCCCTGTATTCTGTTTGCAGGAGTGCCCAACGTGAATAACTCTTAGAAAATCTTCTCCTATGACCTGAGTGAAGTATAAACCCTGCACTGGTTCAGTAGTGTCAGTTGATTCATCCCAAGCAAATGAATAATAAATATTTTCCCTTTGAAGGATTATATGAAGTTATTCTGTTAAGTTCAAGGCTAATTCTTGCTGCTGATCAATTATTTTTTTTTATTAATTGATTTCTGTGTACATTGATGCAAACATGGGGTACATTGTGCTGTTTCATATACAATTTGAAACACCTTCATCAAGCTGGTTAACATAACTTTCATATCATTTGGTTAATCATTGTATCA
>CAUYQV010183072.1:0-12085 GCA_963574575.1 Galagoides demidoff
TGAAGTGGGCAGCATTTCTCCATTTTTTTTTTTTGAGACGGAGCCTCAAGCTATCCCCCTGGGTAGAGTGCCATGGCATCACAGCTCATAGCAACCTCCAACTCCTGGGTTCAAGCGAGTCTCCTGCCTCAGCCTCCCAAGTAGCTGGGACTACAGGTGCCCGCCACAACGCCCGGCCAGTTTTTGGTTGCAGTCATCATTGTTGTTTGGTGGGCCCGGGCTGGGGATTCGAACCCGCCACCTTAGGTGTATGTGGCTGGCGCCTTAGCCGCTTGAGCCACAGGTGCCGAGCCACATTTCTCCATTTTAAAAATGAGAAAACTAAAGGTCAAAGAAGTTGAGGAAATTCTCCAATGCTAGATACCTAACAAGCAGCAGAGCCAAGGCAGGAACCCAGGCCTTCTCATCCTTCATCCACCTGCAAACTTCATGATGGAAAAATGTGAACACCTGCAGTCAGCCTTTCACCCTGGAGCCTGCCCGACATGTCCAAGGCCACTGCCTAAAGTTCTAGCCCTGGCTGCTGTGGGGGTGGGGGCATCAGCACATTGGGGTCCTGGTTCCCGGTCTGTGCTCCCAGCACACAGGCTCATGCACAGTGAGGAATTTAGGGACACTGAGCCAATACCTGGGACACACAACACAAAAGTCCAAGTTCAGACTATAGATTCTCACCAAAGCTTCAATTTTGACAACACTTAAAGAATAAAAGTCATACAAATTCAAATCCAAGATGAAGCAATCGGGAGCTATCTTTTGCATGTGAATGCTATCTGATGTCAGAGAAACTTTATTGGTATGGAAATTTTATAGACATTTGATGGACACATCCAACATTTGCACACATCCAACTCTCCCTCTTCTAAGGAGTGTGGCTTGAGTTCTTCACCCTTACAAAGCAAAGCTGAGGAGACCAGGAGCAGGCGAGGCTGAGACTCAGGGGCCAGAAGGAGCCAGGACAAGTCTGAGTGCTAATTCCAGAAGGGAAGGAGGGATATCAGCTTGCTGGAAACAGAGGGAAAGGAGACAGTGTCTCACAGCTGGGACCAGCACAAGGCTGTGGGTGTTTCAGGTCACCCTGTCTGTCTTTGCTTACTGTGTACTTCTGCTGCAGAAACTACAGTAAAGGGATAGGCTCTGGACAGGAGGGCTGGAATGGCATTACCAAGCCTACAAACCTCATTCCTTTCCCACCATAGGCCCAGAGAAGGGGAGAATATTCATAGCACTTTATCAGTCGATTCCCAGAAATAAGTGGTGCCCAGAGCCTAACGAAGCCTAAAAACCTGACTCACCCACTCTGCCAGGGATCAAGCACCCTTCCTTCCTCTGACACCCCCACCTACCATGTGACCCTGACACCTCAAACCCCCAAGGTTGGCAGGGAGTCTGGAGCACAGAAATGTTTGGAAGTTGGGGAATCCAGTTCTGAACCTAGATCCACCACTTGCTGGTGTGTAACTCTAGGTGACTTAATCTTTGGTAGTTTTTTTTTTTTTTTGAGACAGAGCCTCAAGCTATCCCCCTGGGTAGAGTGCTATGTCATCACAGCTCACAGCAACCTCCAACTCCTGGGCTCAAGCGAGTCTCCTGCCTCAGCCTCCCAAGTAGCTGGGACCACAGGTGCCCGCCACAACACCTGGCCATTTTTTGGTTGCAGCCATCATTGTTGTTTGGCAGGCCTGGGCTGGGGATTCGAACCCGGCACCTTAGGTGTACGTGGCTAGCGCCTTAGCTGATTGAGCCACAGGCGCTGAGCCAATAAGGTTGATTTTAATGGAGAAATGGACTTAATGCAATCTTTGGTAGTTTAAAGGAAAGTAGTGATGAATAATACCTACCTTGTAGCATAATGGAAGATTAAATGCTAATATCTGCCTGGCCCACCTGCTTGGACTGCAGGAATAGCTGTCATGTCCTCCTTTCCTGACCAAAGTATCCATCACACTGTCCTCTCACCCAGACTCACTGCACACAGCTAGGGGGGAAGCCTCCCTCAGGTTGGCAAGGCTGATAACTTTCCAAAGTGGACATGCCCAACTGTGTGGTCTTTTTTCTCTTTTTTTAGCAGCCCCTGGGGAGGATTATCTTCATCAGTAGCTGGGGGAGGGTTGGCACCATTAGTGTTTGGGGCTGTGTCTCTGGAGCTGTGGCCCCTTCCCAGGGCACTGGGGACCTGCCATCACGTGGGCCCATGCAGCCTCCTCTCATGCTGCATGTGTGGCCCCCGTGTCCTCTATCCCTGCTCCTGAGCCTTGCCTATACCAGCCGCCTGCTCTCTCATGCACCCATTGTGCTTTCTTACCTCCCAGGTTTGCTCATGCTGTCTTCTCTGCCTCCCTTCACTTTGAACTCCTGTGCTGTGATACCTGTCTTTTGAGGTCCAAGATGAAGATCTATGAGGGGGACCACTGCCTGCTCTCATGCTCCCGCCCCAGCTCACTGTGGTCAGCATCCCACACCAGACTGGATGCTTCTTGAGAAATGGCCACAGCACTGGACCAAGAAGCACACGCTCTGGGGAGAGTTGGGTATGAATCCAGCCTCACCCCCTCCTGACACTTGACCTTGGGAAAGTCATTTATTTACTCTGTCTCTCATCTTTAAAATGGGACAACAGTACCTGCCTTGTAGGATCACTATGAAGATAAGAACCCAGCAGTGGCCAGTGTGCCACTGGCTACTATTTGGAGCCCTGGTTTCGAGTACATGGGAAGCACAAACTGAGAACTGAGGGCCAGCTGTGAATGCAGATTGCTTGGGTCCTAGGGGAAGAGGCCAGGTGTGGTGACTGGGCAAGGTGGAGGATAAGAATGTCTAACTTACTCAGGAAAAAATATGCAAGAATGGTCTGAGGAGCCCAGGCCCCGACCCGGCTGGCATCACAGTGCAGGACTCCTTGCTGCAGCCTGGCATCGGACTCCCCCTCTCGCCCTCCCCAACATACACAACTGTGTTATTTTCAGGTAGATCACAGATGTGAAGAAAGCAAATGTATACTTTACACTCTTAAAGGAGCTTTCAAAAAGAGAAAATGTAATGCTATATTATTTTCCTCATGACTTGTGGCTGTGCATATAGGAAGATGGCCTGGTCCACAGAGGGGAAGATGAGGCTGAGAGGCACAGGCGCCCCACAGGCTGCCAGGCCAGGCTCTTCCTGGGATACCCGGGAAAGCTCATGGATCTCTCACCAGCTTTCTCAGGACCCTCCCCACCCTCAGTCACTTTTGAGGCAGCTTGAGATATTCCACGTAAAAAATCAAACAATAGTGGCCTTTTACCAATTCAGAGAAAAGCCATGCTAATGGATGGAACTCTCAGTAGAGCTTTCCCTCACACACTTTCCTTTGGTCGTCTTCACCCGTCCTGTCCCCTGTGCGTGGGGCTCAATGGCTCCTGGTGACCTGCTGTCCACGTGGCCAGAAACTCTTCTCTTCCTGGGCCCTCTGGGGGCTTTTAGGGGGATAGCAACCCCAGTGCTGGTTCTTCTATGGTGGGGGCAGCTTCTTCCGTGGGACAATACGTTCAAGAGAGTGGCTGAACTTGGCCCTGACTCTGGCAGGAGAGTAAAGGGGTTACTATTGTTAAACCAATAGTTCATGGAAACGATGCTCAATATTTTGGAAAGAAAAGAGAAGACAGGCACGCCCGTCATTGGGCAGAAGATGTAAAACCACACAGAAATGAGGGCATGTCAGCATGGGTGAAGAAAATCCAGTCTAAATTTCATGAAAGCTATGGCAATCCTCTTAAGAGTTGTTACTCTTCATCTGAAATTACTGAAACGGGATAGAGTGAATTTGAAATAATCATCAAAGTATTTTTCATTGACCCTAATGAAAGACCTGTAACCCTGTATCATTTACTAAAGCTGTTTCAGTCAGACACCAATGCAATGCTGGGGGGAAAAGGACAGTGGTTTCAGAGTTCTATGATGAAATGGTATTTCAAGACTCAACAGCCATGATGCGAGAATTATTAACAACATCTCATCTGCTAACATTAGAGAGCCTGAAACAGAATTTGCACAACTTGAAGTGAAAACCAGAGAAAAACTAGAACCTGCCAAGATAAAAACAAACTTTGAAATTGCACAGCTTAAGGATAGATTAAAAGTAATTTGTGAAACTGTAAATTATTTAAAAAATGAAATCAGAAAACTTGAAGATGATCAGACATATAAACAGTTCTGAAAAGAACTTAGTAGTAAGCCAGACTGAAAATAAGGCTGACAGGCAGTACCTGTGGCTCAGCAGGTAGGGCACCGGCCCCATATACCGAGGGTGGTGGGTTCAATCTCAGCCCCAGTCAAACTGCAACAAAAAAATAGCTGGGTGTTGTGGTGGGTGCCTGCAGCCCCAGCTCCTCAGGAGGCTGAGATAGGAGAATCGTCTAAGTCCAAGAGCTGGAGGTTGCTGTGAGCTATGATGCCACAGCACTCTACCGGGGGCCACAAAGTGATACTCTGTCTCTAAAAAAAAAAAAAAAGAAAGAAAATAAGGTTGACTTTAATGGAGAAATGGACTTAATGCAAATATTACAATGTTTCTTGGAAGAACTGTAAAGTTGTTCATAGTGGATTTCTCAGCTATAGGGTCAAAATATTTGTACTGTTCAAGCAATCTTTTTTTTCAGACAAATTCTTACTCTGTCATCTAGTGCAGAGTACCATGATATCATAGCTCACAGCAACCTCAAACTCTTGGGTTCAAGAGATCTTCTTGGGTGGCACCTGTGGGTCAGTGGGTAGGGCGCTGGCCCCATATACCAAGGGTGGTGCATTTGAACCCAGCCCCGGACAGCTAGAACAGCAATGACACTGCAACAAAAAAAATAGCTGGGTGTTGTGGTGGGTGCCTGTAGTCCCAGCTACTTCGGAGGCTGAGGCAAAAGAATCGCTTAAGCCCAAGAATTGGAGGTTGCTGTGAGCTGTGATGTCATGGCACTCAACTGAGGGCGATGTAGGGAGACTCTGTCTCTAAACAAAACAAAACAAAACAAAATGGAGATCTTCTTGCCTCAGGCTCCAGACTAGCTGGGACTACAGGCACTTGCCACAAGGTCTGGCTAGTTTTTTCTACTTTCAGTAGAGAAGGGGTCTTGTTCTTGCTTAGGCTGGTCTCTAACTCGTGAGCTCAAGCAATCCATCTGCCTCAGCCTCCCTTAGTGCTAGGATTACAGGTGTGAGCCACTGCAGTTGGACTGTTCAAGCACTTTAACAGAGCATATATGTGTGGGAGAAGATGCTGTATATACATCTTCTTTGCCAACTCATTTTAGGAAAATTCTGATGTTAAGCACAATTTTTAAAAATTACCTTTTGACAGGCATCAAAATTTTAGTATAAAGTATAACTTGTACAAATTTTGTACTTCTCTAGCAGTTAGGATTAGGGATAAAATTAATGTATATTTTAATTTCTTCAAGTTCTTACATGTCCCCCTCCTACTTCTTTTGTGTATGATGTACCCAGTCAGTATTCTTTAAATGTAGTTTATGGATCCTGAAAAAAAAATTTCTCTTAAATACTTTCCTTACACCTATAGCCCGTGCCCACTTGTCTGCACCTGGGTGTTGGCAGACCACAGAGTGAACAAACCTGTGGCTCAAAGGAGTAGGGCGCCAGCCCAATATACCAGAGGTAGTGGGTTCAAACCCCGCCCCCCGGCCAAAAACTGCAAAAAAAAAAAAAAAAAAAAAGATGAATGGAGAACCCTGGAAACATTGTAACCTAACAGCTTTCTGTGGATGCATCTGCCTGTGGTTTGTGATTTTTATATTGTATGATACACATCCTGCTAGTAAAACTGTTCCTGCTTCATGTGACGAAGTTACTAGTGACCTCACCTCTTTGGTCCTGTCCCCCAGGTGCTCCATGGCCTGGTAGAAGCCATTAGCAGTTGCTCTGGCTGGAGACGAGGCCTGGGCAGCTTCTGGGAGCCTAACCAGGAAGGAGGACGTGAAACTTTCCTCCCCTTGCTGATTCCCAAGTGCCAATGCCCAGCCGGCGACAGAATCTACATGGAGGGAGGGAACGCAGGATGCAGACGTTCTGATTCCTTTCTGGGTAGTCACAAAAACGAAGTTGAGCAAGAAAGTCCCCCAAATAGTTTCTTATTAAACATAAGGCTCAGGGCCAATACCAAAGCTGGAAATGACCATCACTTTCAAGCACGGAGTCGCACCTCCCTTTACTCTTGGTGTTCACACTTCCTCATTGGCTTGTACAGCCTGCACATCATGGTTAATGCATCAGACTTTACCTGCAGGAGCCTGGCCCTGAGTTCTGCACAACCCCCTCTGGGTTTGGGATGTCCTTGCAGCATGATGCCTCAGTGGGGGGTCCTTACACTATGCTCTGGAAGGCAATGCAACTTGAAATGGAGAACTTGGCTACGCCTTAGGAGGAAAAACGAAGCTGGGAGCTGACTGTGAAAGGCAACTGGGGAGCTGCACATCCAGAGATCAGGGGAGGACTCTCTGAGCTCACCCCTCCAGCCTGGAAGGAGGCACTGGGCCCTGCCAGGGCTGAGTGTGCTACAGATTCCTCCATCCACCCGCAACCCCTGGCAGCCCTGGCTCTTGGGTCACTTCCTGTTGGTGTTGATCTCGTGGGGACCACTGGCCTTGTCCTGCCTGGATGATCCACTGGGTGAGACACAAAGGACGCAGCACATTGTTTTTAAATAACTTTATAATTTCCTGATGGATTTAGTTTGTGAATAAAAAAGAAAAAATGAACAAAGTGTTTACAATAGTTATCAAGGCCAAGTTGAATATAACACAATTTCTTTGTAATGTTATTATCCTGTCAGTAACATGACTCCAGCAGGAACACACACATACAGTTGAAGGCAGCAGGTGCATCTGCGTCAGGGACATCACCGTTTGGGCTGCTATTATTACCAAAAGGAACTCAAGCTACAAGGAGGCAGGACCTTGCACTCACTCCTCAGCTCCCCTGCTAAGGGTGCGGCACTTCTCTTAGGAAACACAGGGGAGCAAACCCAAGGCCCTGTCTTGGACAATTTGGTGTGTGTGTCAGGTTCCCAAGCTGGTCCTACAATGGGGTGGGCAGGCCAGACAGCTGGCATACTGCCCTGGCCAGGCCAAGCCACACGGAGGGTGAACGCAATACTGGTGCAGTGTGGAAAGCGGGGCTGGACTCAGAAGGCTCACTCTGGCCCAGAGGTGGATTTTCTGGCTTCAGCAGCATTCAAGTTCCTTCCTTCCCAACTATGGCATCTCTGGGACTGAAAGAGAGCCTGGACCTAAAAAGCTGAAGGGGAAAGAATCAAAGCCTGAAGCTAGAAGGTGCTGAGAAGGGAAGGTGAGTCATTTCACCTGGATTGTAGGCTCCAGGCTGGCCGGCGCTGGGCCCACACTGGACAGGCTGCTGGATGATATAGCACCAAGTGGGCAGGAGGGAGGTCCTGTGGCCTGCCAGGTGTGGGCTTCACAGTCAAGCCCAGGTTACCACGCAGTATTAGGCACGCTGAGCTGGGACTGATGTGGGGGATAGGGTGGTTCTAGGGTTACAAACCGTGAGACCGCTACCTAAAGGTCCTGAGGATGGATGGAACATCTGGCACAACTGGGAGTCTCTGAGCCCCCAATCTGCGTTCTTTTCACTCAGCAGTGGTCTCTCTCCAGGCAGTTGCCCGTCTGGAGTATGGTCACTGTGTTTCCCAAGCCACTGGCCCAGCTGCCACCTCCACCAGCTTGGGAGGAGGGGAGGAGTGTGGCTGCCCCATAGCTTGAATTCCTTTATTAACATGATATTGGTTTGCATTTTTAAAACACAACTCTTTAATTTTTCAGTTCTACAACTACTTTTTAATATTTTCATAATCTCAAAAATGGACACAATGTAACTGCCCCAGTTCTCTGAATAACACAGACAATATCGACAAGCAGAGAAACAAAAGAGGTGGATGGGATGAAAACCCGCTCCCCCAAATCAATCTCTAGACCACTTCCCCCCACAGAGTTAGAGGAGAAATACCTATGACAAGGTCACAGCACTCACCAAACACAATGAAAAAAATCAGGAAACACTTGGTTACAGTTTTGACACTAAAAAGTTTGGAAATAGTTTTTGCTTAAAAAGAGTCGGTAAGGACAGCCATTTTGTTCAGAAGGATTTCCACGTAATGTTTTTCTTGCCTATGTATTCCCTTAGTTCACATGGGGGAAACTCCAGGTTCTCTTTAATAAAAACATTTCTTTGAATGGTTCGAGTCCCTTCCTGAGAAGCCCGGGGTTTGGCAGTGATGGGAAGGTTGGCCTTGCAGGCTCCGCAGGGTGGCTAGGTACTTTGTAGTCTGCTCTCCTTTCCCCGGCTCTGGACTCCTGCAGGTGGACACGAGGTTGGGGGCAGATGTGAGTCTCTGGTATTGCTGATACAAGGTTCACTGGCACGTAGGAAATGCCATGGGAGGACTGCACTGTTCATGGTGATGTATCCCTTGGTTTGATCTTCCCACAGAGACCCCCCCGCCCCCGCTCCCCGCCACACACACACAAAGGGTGGCCAGCAGATGGGCCTCTGCTTCAGTAAGGTGGTCAGATGGGGTGGGATGGCTCCGGGATGAGCAAGACTCTCTAGCAGCAAATCCAAATGCCAAATGCTGGGGTAGTCAGAAAGTTGTATTTTGAGGTGATGTATTCTGGTTTCCTTCACAGCCCTGACCATTGACCGGGGAGGGACGACTTCAGCGGCTGACTAGGACTCTGTGATGACTTCCTTTCCTCTCCTCTCACTCACTCTGGGGAGTGGGTGAGCGCAGGAGCTCCTCATCCAAAGCCAAACAGGCTTTAATTGACCAAAAATGGCATGTCATTGCCATTATCAACACTGACGGTGGTCCCTTGGGCCCAGTCTGCTTTACTAGCATTTCTAAATCCCGTGTGTAAGGAAGAGAGAGACAGACTTAGATCTTGAATGTAAGGTGCAAGGACAAAGGTTAGAGCTGAGATGAATTTGGGGATTTCCATTCTTATTTCTCAACATGTTAAAGCCCATTTAAATCCTTCCATTTCAAATGATATCCAAGTACTTACAAATTTCAATTCTGATACTTTATCAGTAACTCAATGAGTCCCTGGGATGAGAAACTTGTACTTCTTTAGTCATGGGCCTCAGGCTGGATTACACCCACTTTTTTCCCTCTTTACGACCTTGATTTAGGGTGTTCCTTTAGGTACTGAAGGAGTAACTACATTTGCCAATGGAATGGATGAGTCTGAGGAAGATTACAGGCATTCTGCAGTGAGTTTTCAACATTCCCTAACTTGAGTAGCAGCTTAGTTACCATGAATACCAGGAGAGGGTCATGTAACGCCATGTCCTACTGTGATCTAGATTAAATACTATACTCTAAAAGATGCTAGAGACTGCATTGACTCTGCTCCTGCAACACAAATGCAGAACAAATTTACCATTAAACTTTAGCCAGATAGCCCCTGAACCATTTGAGGTGCCAGATTAGAGCCCAAGAAGGATTCAAGGAGCTTCTCTGCTGAGACAGAGATGTCTGTTCCAGGAACTCTTCTCAGAAGCACTTGTCATAGGGTTCATAAGTTTTTCTGGAGAGGAGGTGATGGGGAAGGGTGAAATGAGAGCAGGAAGGAGAATGCAGTGATAGTCACACATTCAGTGGTGAGGCGCAGGGGCATGCTGTGCCTGCTGACCAGGGCCAGGTGGGTGGGGTCAGGGGGACCTGCCTGGCATCTTCCCCACCAGATCATCTGGAGAGTGCCAGCCAGGCCAGGCACTCCTTGAGCAGGGCCTCCCCTGCTCTCGCTGCTCTGCTACAGGCCTATGAAGGCTGTTGTCATACTTTGGTTCTTTACACTATGGTGGATATAGTGAGATTCTAATACTCCAGCTCTCAAGTACTAGGAACTTTCTATCTGATTTATGGGTAGTGCAATAAATACATAGAATTGAGGTAATTAACCACAAATGACCACCATTTACTGCTAGCCCCTGACCTGCCTCTGGCCAGCCTGGCTATAAGGACACATCTCAGTGAGAGGTTTATAAGCTGAGCACATCAGATCTCTCACATGAGAGAGGCTGCTTTACAGCAGGGAGTGGAGACCTGACTGTATAGATTGATGGGATCATCCACAGCTAGGGAGGGGAAGACCTTGCACTGATAGCTCTGTCGACCTGATGGGCAGCATTACATTCTCTGAGTAACTGGGGGAGGAGAAACTGCAAGACCAAAGCATTTAGCCCAGCGACTCTCCTCAGAAGATGTGTCTGGTGGGCCACTGGTGGCAGAGTTGGTCAAATGGTTAGATGGGGGTTAGGTGGTCTAGTTCTTGGAACCTGATTATTCACCATGGCTATTGTCCATGCTTGGGAAAAATGCCCTTCAAAGTGATAGTACTTTCAATTGGATTTGCAACTTTGGAGTCAAAGTTCTGACTTGTTAAGTGGAGCTGGCTGAGTCCCCCAGGCACATGCAGCTATGTAGGAAATGGCTTGCAGCAAGTGGAGATTCATAGCCCCTTAGGGGCAACCACAGCATACTGCAAAAATCCGGAGCCACCAAGTGGTACCCCATAAGCAAAGAGGCGACTCAGCCCCTGAGACCTATCACTTCCATTACAATGAGAGATGAGAAATGCTGACTTATGAAAGACTTTCCTAGAAAAGATACCTTCTATAAAGTTGAGGGAGGGGAAGGATACGCTTTTCACTGCTTTGACTAAATCAGGCATGCCTCTTTCACACCAAAAAAAAGATTTCTTCAAGAATAGACGCCTAACACAGTGACTTGTACACAGTAGGCATTTCATAAATATTCCCTGGATGAAAGTGTAGAGAAAGGAATATGTGTGGGATAAGAAAACTTCATTTGTACCAGAAGGTTGCAGGCATGCACAAGGCTGAGGTTCTGAGAGAGTAAGCCAAGAAAAAAGCTGAAAGGGCAGAGATGGACCTTTAACTTCAGCAACTACTGGGCTATAGGGGCTCGGGCCAGAATGCAGGGAAGCAGGCGGCATCCTGGAAAAAACCATTAACGGGTAACTACAGTAAGAGAGACTAGGAGTAACTATTCACACTATCCTCTTGGTAACCAGCTGAAAGACAGAGTGAGGAAGGATGGGACAGACAGGGCTGGGTAGAGACTCACTGCGGGGGATGAGAGGTCTCAAAGCCTTGTTCACAGCTCCCCATGAAAACATCACACGAGGAAAGAAAGCAGAAGAGACAGTGAGAAGAGTCGGTTTTCTTTGTCCCTGTTTTCTCTTTTTCCCATTCTCATTTTAATACCCTTTTGAGACTTTAAAAAACCTTTTTAGAAGAAAGCACCTATTGTGATATTGGAACACTCAGCTCTCTGGTCCATGTGAAGCATTCTCTCAACCTGTTGAACTCACAGGAGGCTCAGGGTTTTGTTCTCATGCCAAAGGACAGGAGGAGAGGGGGCGCTCTGTCCATGCCCCCTGTAGGGCAGAGCCACCAGCTTCCACACTGTTAATGACTGGATGGCAGTTCGTTAGAGAGACTCAGCCATTTACCCACCCTGGACATCCAGAAAATCACTGTAGAGACCACATCCAAAGCAGACAGGCAGAGGAAGATGAGAGATTAGAAATGCCGCTGGAATCACACTTCCTTAAATGAGCAAGATGGGATGTCGTTTGTAGTGTTTGGTGCCAAGAAGGTTCTCGGCGCTTGTTCCTTGTAGTTGTCCTTTCTTGGCTCCTGGTTGACCATCTCAGGCTTCCCATGGAGCAAGGTCAGGAGGACTCTTCTAGTGCATTGACCACTTGCTCTAGGATGTCAGGACAATGATCTGCGATCTGCTGAAGAATGGCATTGGCAAACTCCTGTAGTTCTGCATTGTCCCGTTCAACTTTTTCTAACTCATCCTGAAGCTGAAAGGGAAAGGAGAGATGGATTTCAGGTAAAATAAAGCAGTCCTGTTAAAGCACTGAGTTAAGAATTATTGTTCAGGGCTGGGCACGGTGGCTCACACCTATAATTCTAACATTCTGGGAGGACCAGGCAGATGGATTGCTTGAGCTCAGGAATTTGACACCAGCCTGAGCAAGAGTGAGAC
>CAUYQV010183080.1:0-12710 GCA_963574575.1 Galagoides demidoff
GCCATTTTTTGGTTGCAGCCATCATTGTTGTTTGGCGGGCCCGGGCTGGGGATTCGAACCCGCCACCTTAGGTGTACGTGGCTGGTGCCTTAGCTGATTGAGCCACAGGCGCCAAGCCTAATAAATCAACACTTAAGTGCACTTTTGGAAGTAAATGTCAATCAAGGTGGGGGAGGGTGGAGAAGGTGATAGGTAAATTCACACCTACAGTGTACAGTGCACACTATCTGGGGGAAGGGCACACCTATAACTTCAATTCAATTTGTACAAAAACAAAGTATGTAAAAAAAAAACTGTACTCCCTAATATTCTGAAATAAAAAATAAAATAAAATATTTTTAAAAAGATTTAAATGGGCTCAGTGCCTGTAGCTCAGTGGCTAGGGTGACAGCCATATACACTTGAGCTGTCAGGTTTAAATCTAGCCCAGGTCTGCCAAACAACAATGAAACTACAACAACAACAACAACAAAAATCCAGGTGTTGTGGCAGGCACCTGTAGTCCCAACTACTTGGGAGGCTAAGGCAAGAGAATTGCTTAAGCCCACAGCACTCTACTGAGGGCAACACAGTGAGACTCTGTCTCAATAAAAAAAAAAAAAAAGATTTAAATGGTTATTAATGTTCACTTACATGGCCTTTTATAAATTATTGATACTTTAAAAAATAATTTCAGACCGTGGTTGTGGACACAAAGAAACACTTTTACACTGCTGGCGGGACTACAAACTAATACAACCTTTTGGAAGGAAGTATGGAGAATCCTCAAAGAACTCAAACTAGACCTCCCATTTGATCCCTCAATTGCATTACTGGGCATCTACCCAGAAGAAAAAAAAATCATTTTATCATAAGGAAATTTGCATGACTAGACTATTTACTGCAGCTTAATTTACAATTGCCGATTGTGGAAATAACCTAAACACCCACCAATACCAAGCTGTGGTATATGTAGTATGCATGGAACTATATAGCCACTAAAAAGGATGGTGACTTTACATTTTTTGTATTAATTTGGATGGACTTGAAATACATTCTTCTTAGGAAAGCATTACAAGAATGGAGAAGCAAGAATCCAATATACTCAATTCTGATTATGAGGACAATTGATGCTAGTAAATGGTGAGGGGAGGAGAAATGGAGGAGGGGAGAGAGGGAAGGTGGGAGGGGGGTGTGGAACCATGGTGTGTGACACACCTCTTGGGGGTGGGACACTAGTAATAGAGGGACTTCACCCAGCAAATGCTAGCAGTATATCCTGGCTCATTGTACCTTCAATGATTCCCCAACAATAAAAAAAAAATTTAGAAAAATTTGCAAATTCAGATAAATGGAAGGAATGAAAGAAAGAAGAGTAAAATTAATCCCTCATATGCATGATATTTTATTTTTTACCATGTAAACCTGTATCATATAGCTTTAATAGTTCATTAGTAATTATTGATATTTAACTATATTTATCCATATTTAAATTTATGAAAATTTGCCATCCCTATTTTTATTTTCTTTTATTGAGGTGTAATTTATATAAAATAAAAATTTTCAGCATAAAGTATGTAGATAATTTTATAAGATTTGACAAATGTGAATAGCCCAGTAACAAGGACCAAAATCATGATAGAGGACACTCTATCACCATAAAATTTTCTCAAAGTTGTTTGTGATCAATTCTTTTCTTCTACTAAAGCTCTAGGACATCACTAATTTTCTTACTTGCTCTATGGTTTTTTCTTTTCTAGAATTTTATATGAATAGAATCAAAAGGTATATAGAGTAGTTTATATGTGGCTTGGTCACTTAAAGAATACTTTAAGACTCATTTATGTAATACACTGTTAAATATATAATTTTTTTCTTTTATTTCTAAGTAGTGTTCTATTATATAGATATACTAAAGTTTTCCATTCTGTAGCAATGAACGTTTGGTTCATTCCAGTTTTTTTTGCTACTCTGAATAAAGCTGTTGTGAACATCTGGACACATGTCTTTCTATGGACATTTATTTTTCATTTCTCTTGGAGTGCAATTTTAGGTCAGATGTCAAATGTATATTTAATTTTATGAAAAACTGCCAAACTATTTTCCAGAGTGACCATTTTGTATTTCCACCAGCAGTGAATGGCACTTCTAGTTGTTCTACATCCTTGTCGGTATTTGATCATGTCATTCTTGTGAAGGTGCAGGGGTATAAATGAGGTTTTAATTTTCATGACTCCACTAATTATACTGAAGATCTCTTTTTGTGTACTTATTTGTCATTTGCATATCATTTTTTTCTGAAATGTCCATTTAAATCTTTGCCCGTTTACAAAATTTAGGTTGTTTGCCCTTTCATTATTGAGTTTTAAAGCTGCTTAAATTCCGGAGACAAGTTCTTTATCAGATATATGTTTTGTAAATATTTTCTCCTGTTCTGTGGCTTGTGTTTTCATTTTCTTAACTGTGAGTTTTGTAGATCAGAAATTTTTAATTTTGTAGAATTCTAAATTGTCAATTTGTTTTTATAGTTTATGCTTTCTGATAGAATAGCAAAGAAATTTTGGCTAAGCCCGGATCACCAAAGTTTTTCTCCTATATGTTTTTTAGTAAGTTTTATAGTTTTTCATTTCCAGTTATGTATAAGATATTAGATAAAGGTAAAATTTTCTTTCTTTCTTTCCTTTTTTTTTTTTACATAGTTATCTAATTATTCTAGCACAGTTATTCAAAAAAACCTATCATTTCCCTACAGAATTATTTTGGTATCCTTATCAAAAAATAGCTCACCACATATAAGAAGAAATATTTCTGGGCTTTCTGTTGCACTTCGTTGATCTGCATTTTTATTTTTTGTGCTAAATACTATAATGGTTGTGTTTTGGTAGTTCTGTAGTAAGTTCTGAAATAACGTAGTGTAAACCTTCAGCTTTTTTCTTCCTCTTCAGAATCATTTGGCTGCCCCAGAGCCTTCTCAGTTTCACATGAAGTGTTAGAATCAGTTCATTAATGTCTACGAAAGGTCTGCCAGGATTTTGATTGATACTGTTCTGACCAATTTGGATAGATTTCACATTTTGATAATATCAAATCTTGTGATTAATGAGCAGTTTATTTTAGTGTTTCTTTAATTTTCTCAGCAGTTGTATAGTTTTCAGGGGACAAGTATAGCACTTATTTTGCTAAATGTATGCTTAAGTATTTCATAATTTTTGATGAATTGTAAATGATGCTTTAAAATTTTTAGTTTCCAATCTTTTCATTGCTAGTAGAAAGAAACACACTGTATATTGTGTCCTATGCTACTGCTAAATGCACTTGTTAGTTCTAGGAGTTAGATTACTCAAGATTTTTTATATTGAGATGAAAGGTGAACAAAGACAGTTTTACTTTTTCTTTCCAATTTGTCTGCTTTTGTTTCTTTTTTCTTTTGCCTTATGTCACTGCTCAGAACCTTCAGGACCATACTGACTTGAAGTGATGGGAGTGAGCATATTTACCTTGTCCCCATTTTAGGAGAAAGCAAGAAAGAAAAAAGCCCTTAGTCTTTTACCATTATGTATACAGTTAACTGTAGTTTTCTTTTTTTGTTCAGTAAACAGATGTTGGCTGGGCATAATGGTTCACACCTATAATCCTTATACTTGGAGAGGCCAAGGTGGAAGAATTGCTTGAGGCCAGCAGTTCCAGACCAGACTGGGCAACATAGCAAGGCTTCACTGTTAACAAAAAATAAAAACAAACAAACAAAAAACAGCAATTAGCTGGGTATGGTGGTGCACACCGGTAATTCCCAGCTACCTGGAGGGCTAAGCAGGAGGATTGCAGTGAGCTATGATGATGACAATGCACTCTAGCTTGGGCAACAGATTGAGATTCTGTCACAGAAAGGAAAAAAAAAGTAGATGTCTATCATGTTGAAAAAGTTCCCTTCTAATCTTACTTGGCTGAGAATTTTTATCATAAATAGATGTTGAATTTTTGTCAAATGTTTTATCATTATGTTGAGATTTTCATGTTTTCCCCTCATTATTGTTTGCATTAAGTTTTGAATGTTAATCCAATAATGTAAGTTATGATGTATTATTTCTTTTATATATTGTTGCATTTGCTAAATTTTGTTGAGAATTTTTGTGTTTATGTTCATGAGGAATATTGGTCCATAGTTTTATATTTCTTGTGGTTGTATATTCTGGTTTAGATGTCTATATATGTTTCCTCCTCTTCCTGAAGAGCTTTTTTTTTTAGTAAGTTGTGTTCTTTTTTTAGTAAGTAAAATGTGACCACAGATATAATATTATTGCCTTTCACAAAGAAATTTTATGAGACAAAGCATGGCTGGCACTGTTCTCTCTTCACTGGTAAAGAAAGCAAGAATCAGAAAAGTGAGGTGAGACTTGTACAAGGTCACCCAGAAAGTACTTGGGAAGTACTGTGTTTCCCCGAAAATAAGACACTGTCTTATATTTATTTTTTCTCAAGAAGACACACTAGGGCTTATTTTTACTAGGTCTTAATCTCCATGCTGAAATGCATGGTGTAGCTATGCAGATACGCTGCATAGGTCTCTGGCTATGCAGAAACACCCATCACTAGGTCTTATTATCAGGGTAGGGCTTATATTTAACAAATGCATAGAAATCCTGCTAGGGCTTATTTTTGCGGTAGGTCTTATTTTCTGGGAAACACGGTATGTCAGAGAGAACCAAAGAAGAGAAAGATGTGATTAGCAAGAGTCAGAGTATCTGACACTGAAGAGTGACTGTCAGTTATGTCGCCATGATTGGATAGCAGCTAGAGCAGACAAAGGCCAGAGGACGAATGCCCCACAAAGAAGCCTCCAAGAAAACAGTAACACCAGAATAACTCAACTGTTTTTTAAAATTCTTATGTTTCCAAATTTATTAAGGTATAATTAACACATAAAAATTATATATATTTATAGCATGATGTTTTGATATATGCAAATTTTTTTAAATAAAAAATATGACATTTTTTATTTTGAAATTAAAAAAAATTTCAAAATATTAAGAGACTACAAATGTTTTTGTTTCATGGATACCTTGTATAATGCTTAAGTTAGCCCTTTTAGTGTGCCTGGCATCAGAATAGTGTTCACTGTCCCCAATAGGTAAGTTTTTATCCTTCAGCCCTGCACCTGCCCCCTTCTTGGTTTTCAATGTCCTTTACATTTCTTTGTTCCCATGTGTGCCCATCATTTAGCTCCCACACATTAATAAGAACATGTGGTGTTTGATTTGCTCTTCCTGAGAAGCTTCACTTAGGATAATGGTCTCCAGTTCCATCCAAATTACTGCAAAAGACATTATTGCCTTCTTTTTTTATGGCTGAGTGGTATAAAAAAGAAGTTTGAAGTTTGTATATATGTATATAATGAATATAATAATATTTTCTTTACTTGTGAACTGATGGATAATTAGGTTGAAATTATATCTTTTCAATTGTGAATTGGTCTTTGATAAACAGTTTGGTGCAGGTATCTTTTTTATAAAATGACTTCTTTTCCTTTAGGTATCCACCCAGTAGTGGAATTGCTGGATCAAATAGTAGATCTACTTTTAGTTCTTTAAGAAATCTTATTGTTTTCCAAAGAGGTTGTATTAATTTACATTCCTACTTATGGTGTATCCCTTCTCACCACATCTGCAGCAGCCTCTATTGTTTTTGACTTTAATAATGACCATTTTGACAGAGGTTAAGGTGGTATCCATTGTGGTTTTAACTTCATTTCCCTAATGATTAATATGTAGAGCACTTTTTCAAATATTTGTTGATCATTTGTTTCTCTTCTTTTGAAAAATGTCTATTCATATCTCTTGTCCACTTTTTAATGGTGTTATTTGGCTATTTTCCTGCTAATTTTATTGAGTTTCTCATAGACATCAATCCTTGGTTGAATGTATAGCCTGTGAATATTTTTTCCTATTCTGTTAGTTATCCCTTTATTCAGTTAATTATTTCTTTTGCTGGGCAGAAGCATTTTATCTAATTAAGTTCCATTTATTTATTTTTGTTTTTGTTGTATTTGCTTTTGGGATCTTAGTTAAATTCTTTGTCTTGGCCAATGTTGAGGATAATTTATGTAGGTTTTATTCTAACAGTTTTATGATTTCAGGGGTTACATTGAACTCTTTAATCCATCCTGAGTTAACTTTTTGTATGTATGATGAGAGATAGGGTTCAGTTTTATTCTCCTACATAAGGCTATCCAATTTTCCCAGCACCATTTATTAAATAGAGGATCCTTTCCCAGAGTTTGTGTCTTCTTTGTCAAAGATCAGTTGGTTGTAGGTTTTACTTTATTTCTGGGTTCTCTATCTTGTTAAATTGGTCTGTGTCTACTTTTATACTGGTACCATGCTGTTTTGATTACTACCACCTTTTAGAATAATTTGTAGTTGAATAATGTGATACCTCAGATTTGTTCTTTTTGATTCAAGCTTGGTAGATTATGTTTTCAGGAATTGTTCCATTTCCTTTAGATTTTCCAGTTTGTGTGCATTAAGGTGTTCACAGTAGGCTGGGAGGAGCCTTTGTGTTACTGTGATATCAGTTGTAACATGTCGTTTTCATTTCTGATCAACCTTATTTGAATACTCTTTCTGTTTTGGGTTAATCTAGCTAATCATTCATCAATTTTGTTTATCTTTTCAAAAAACTAACTTTTTGTTTCATTGATCCTTTATATCGTCTTTCTAGTTTCAATTTTGTTTAATTTTGCCCTGATTTTTGTTATTTCACATGTTCTGATAACTTTGGGTTTGATTTGTTCTTTTTTTTTCAATTCCTTGAGTTGTAATGTTAGGTTGTTAATTTGTGATTTTGCTGCCTTTTTCATATAAATGTTTAGATTTGTAAAATTCCACTTCAGCACTGCTTTTTCTGTGTCACAGAGATTTTGATAGCTTATGATATTGTTATCATTGTTTTGTAATATTTTTAAATTTCTGTCTTAATTTCATCATTAACCCAAAGATTGTTTAATAGCAGGTCATTTTATTTCCAAGGATTTGTGTAATTTTGAGAGTTCCTCTTGGAGTTAAATTCTAGTTTTATTGCACTATGGTCTGAAAAGATATTTGGTATGATTTCACTTTTAAAAATTTGATAAGAGTTTTTTTTTTGTGTGTGGCCTAATATAATGGTCTATCTTGGAAAATGATCTATGTGCTGATAAGAAGAGCATATATGCTTCAGTCTTTGGATAGAACGTTCTGTAATATCTGTTAGGTCCATTTGTTCTAGAGTTTCCTTTTAGTCCAGTGCTTCTTTGTTGATTTTTTGCCTTGATGGTCTGTCTAGTTCCATAAGTAGTAGGTTGAAATCCCCTATAATTAATGTATTGCTGTTTATTTCTTTCCTTAATTCTAGTAGTAGAATCTTGGAGGTATGTTGTTAGGTGCAAATATATTAGGAATATTATATCTTCTTGTTGAATTGACCCCTTTACCTTCATATAATAACTTACTTTGTTTTTATTTTTTTTACTGCTTTAAATCCTTTTATTATTATATATTGACCTTATTTGTCTTTTCCTACTATTGATGATTTAAAGTCGGTTTTATCTGATACAAGAATAACTACTTCTGAACCCTTTCATTTTCCATTTGCTTAGAAAATTCTTTTTTCCACTCCTTTACCTTGAGAGCCTTTGAGAGTTTAGTGGCCCTTTTGGACACAGCAGATATTTTTTTTCCTTCCCATTCTGTATCTTTTAAATGTAGTGTTTAGATAATTTACATTTAATATTAATACTGATATCTGAGATACTGCTTCAGCCATTATATTGATTTAGTTGTTTTGTATTCTCCCTTGTGTTATGGTTTTATAAAAGCTGTGCATTTTGTTTTAGTTTTTAAAACTCATTTGAGTATTTCTTTTTTTTTTTTTTTTTGAGGCAGAGTCTCAAGTTGTCACCTTGAGTAGAGTGATATGGCATCATAGCTCAGAGCAACCTCCAACTCTTGGGCTCAAGTTATCCCCTTGCCTCAGTTTTTCTATTTTTACTAGAGACAGGGTGTCAATTTTTGCTCAGGCTGGTCTCAAACCTGTAATCGTATCTGCCTCTGCATCTTAAAGTGCTAGGATTACAAGCATGAGCCACTGTGCCCAGCCCATTTGAGTATTTCATAAAGAGCTGGTCTGGTGGTTACAAATTCCTTCAATGTTTTTTTGTCTGAGAAAAAGACTATTCCTCCTTCATTTATGAAATTTCATTTTCAGGATAAAAACTATTGGCTGACATTTATTCTGATTGAGAGGATTAAAGATAGGACCCCAATATCTTCTAGCTTGTCAAGGCTCCTTTCCTTTCTTCTCCTTTCCTTTCCTTTCCCTCCCCCCCCCTCAATTTTCCTTCCCTCCTTCCTTTCCTTTCTTTTCTTTCTCTCTTTCCTTCCTTTCTTTCTTCCGGAGTCTCATTCTGTCACCCTTAGTAGAGTGCCATGGTGTCATAGGTCACAGGAACTTCAAACTTTTGGGCTCAAGAGATCTCTTGCCACAGCCTCCTGAGCAGGTGGGACTACAGGCACCCACCACAGCACCCAGCTATTTTTTTCTATTTTTTAGTAGAAATTTTTTTTTTTTTCTATTTTCTCAGACTGGTCTCTCCAAATTCTGAGCTCAAGCAATTGACCCGCATCACCCTCCTGGACTGTTAGGATTATAGGCACCTTGATGGACCACTTGTGAAGGTTTTTATTGAGAAGCTGCTCTTAGTCTGACAGGTCTTCTTTTGTAAGTTACTTATTGCTTTTATCTCACAGCTCATAGGATTTTCTCCTTAATATTGAATTTGGCCAGTCTAATGACTATGTGCTTTGGTAATGTCCTTTTTTCAGGGAATCTTCTAGGAGTTCATTGAGCTTCTTGTATTTTGAATGTCTAACTCTTTAGCAAGACCAGGGAAGATTTCTCCCATTATTTCCTCAAATAGAGTTTTCATGCTTTTTCTTCTTAAAAGATTCTTATGTTTAGGCAATTTACAAAATCTCATATTTCTTGGTGACTTTGTTCATTTCTTTTGAATCTTTTTTCTTTACTTTTGACTAACTAGGTTAATTTGGTAGCTTTGTCTTCAAGCTCTGAAATTCTTTTTTCTGTTTGGTTTAGTCTGTTGTTAGAACTTTCCATTGTATTTTCAATTTCCTAAATGACTCTTTCCTTTTTATAAATTCTCTCTCTCTCTCTTTTTTTTTTTGACAGTGAGTTTTTCTTTCATCTCTTGATTTTTGTTTACATTTTTGGTTTCTTTGTGTAGGTTTTCAACTTTGTCATGGATCCCATTAACCTACTTATGATATATATATATATATATATATATATTTTTTTTTTTTTTTTTTTGAGACAGAGTCTTAAGCTTTCCTCCTGGGTAGAGTGCTGTGCCATCATAGCTCACAGAAACCTCCAACTCAAGCTCAAATGATCCTTTTGCCTCAGTTTTCTATGTTTAGTAGAGACAGAGTCTTGCTTTTGCTCAGGATGGTCTTGAACCCACAAGCTTAATAATTCCACCCACCTCAGTCTCCCAGAGTGCTAGAATTACAGGTGTGGTCCACCATGCCCAACCTGGGCTCCATATCTTGAATTCCATACTCTGATAATTAAAAAATTTCTTTTTTGTTGGAGTCTATTTTCTGGAATGCTGGTGTGATTCTTTGGGAGTGTAAAAAGAGCTTGTTTTTTTTCATATTGCCAGTGTTCTTGTGATGGTTTTTTATCATTTGTAACTTTTTCCCTCAGCTCAAAAGAGATAGCATTGCAGTTCCCTGTTCTCCTCTGCTGGGAACTCTGGTGGTCAAAATAGAGAAGGAGAGGCAAGTTGCCTTTCAGCTCATTCATATAAGTACCTTCTGTGGTGTTATTGGGTATTTGAGTTGATGGACCTGGGAGAGTGTTCAGGTGCAAATGGTGGTAGGTGAGGTAGTCCCCAGTCAGCCACATTCCCAGGATGGTGTGCTAAAATCCTCAGGGGGCCAGATTGAGACTGGGTTGAACCTTGCCCTCAAGCCTCTCTGAGTTTAGGCACTGGCTGTGATAGTGCAGGGCAGGGTGATATCCTAGTCTAGAGAGGGCTCATGCAGATTAAGGGTGCATACAATGGGACCCTGAGACAGTATGGGCCACTCTTGATGAGATTAGCAGAGGCAGACAGCAATGGTATATACAGGCCACTCACACCTCCCTCTCTGAGCAGAGATAATAGTCTTTGTCCTTTGGCATCACAAAAACGCCCAGATTCCCCATCCCCACCCTGACCCAGTTACAGCAGAGGTGGTGGAGGCAGCTCAGCCTGCTGTGTGTAGGGCTGCCAGAATGGATGTGGACTGTGGCTGACATGCTCTGGAGAGGGAGGTCTGAAGGAGTTTTTTGGACATGATATTTTTTCTTTCTTAGAATTCACCAGTTATGTTTCTAAGGTTAGAGTTTTCTTTGTGGAAAGCCTTTTAAAAGTGTTTTTTGTTTTTTTGAGACAGAGTTTTACTATGTCATCCTCGGTAGAGTGCTGTGGCATCACAGCTTATAGCAACCTCAAACTCTTGGGCTTTAAGTGATTCTCTTGCCTCAGCCTACCAAATAGCTGGGACTACAGCCACCCACCACAATGCTCAGCTATTTTTTCCTCTCAATTGTCATTGTTGTTTAGTTGGCCTGGGCTGGGTTTGAACCCGCCACCCTTGGTGCATGTGGCTAACACAGTAACCACTTAATATTTTTTCTGAACTTAACTTCTTTAATAGATATAGACTTTTCAAGTTATCTACTTTTTCTGAAGAGAGGCTTGGTAATTTATGATTTCAAGGAATTTGTCCATTTAATCTATATTGATACATTTATTGGCATGAAGTTGTTCATAATATGGGAATGTTATCCTTTCTTTTCTAGAACTTTTTTGTTTTTGAATCTCTTATTATCCTTCTAATGTCCGAAGTGTTTGCAGTTATATTTTCCCTCTCTGTTGATAGTTTGTTTCTTCTTTCCTTTTCCCCCTTGATCATCTCAACTAAAAATTTATTAATTTTGTTGATCTTTGTAAAGAACTAGTTTTTGGCTTCATCGATTTTTTTTTTTTGAGACAAAGTCTCCCTTTGTCACACTCAGTAAATTGATATGGTATCATAGCTCATAGCAACCTTAAACTCTTTCTTTTTTTTTTTATTAAATCATAAACACATAGATCATGTATACATTAATGTATTTATGGGGTACAATGTGCTGATTTCATACAGAATAAGGAACGCTTACATCACACTGGTTAACATATACCTCATCTCATTTACTTAATCATTGTGTTAAGACATTTATACTCTGTACTAATAGATCCTAAATGTAACCTTGCATTATGCACCATAGGTGTGATCCCACCATTCATCCTCCCTCAATCTGACCTCCCCTCCCATCATCCTGTCCTCCCTCCTTCATCCTGGGTCATATTTGTGATCTTTTCTTCATATGAAAGTGTGAGTGATTGTAAATTGATTTCATAATAGTACTGAGTACGTTGGATATTTTTTCTTCCATTCTTGAGATACTTTAGTAAGTAGGATAAGTTCCAGCTCCATCCACGTAAATGTGAAAGAGGTAAAGTCTCCATCTTTTTTAAGGCTGTGTAATATTCATACACCACAATTTATTAATCCATTCATGGGTCCATAATGACTTGTCCATAATCCATAATGACTTGTCTATTATGAATTGGGCTGCAATGAACAATCTGGTACAGATATCTTTGTTACAAGTGATTTTTAGTTTTTTGGATGTATACCTCATAGAGGAATTGCAGGATCAAATGACAGGTCTACTTTTAGATCCCTGAGTATTCTCCATATTTCTTTCCCAAAGGGATGTATTAGCTTGCATTCCCACCAGCAGTGCAACACCATGCTAGTTCGCATCCATGCCAGCATCTGTAGTTTGGGGATTTTGTTATGTGAGACACTCCTATGGGAATTAGATGATATCTCCAAGTGGTTTTGATTTACATTTCTCTGATGATTAAAGATGATGAGCACTTTTTCATGTGTCTGTAGGTCATGCACCTATCTTCTTCAGAGGACTTCTGTTCAAGTTCCTGGGGTTTTCCAGATATAAAATCATATCATCTGTGAAAAGCAAAAGTTTGGTCAACCTTGAGGATGAAACCCACTTGGTCATGGTGTATAATTTGTTTGATATGTTGCTAGATTCTGTTTGCTAGGATCTTATTGAATATTTTTGTATCTATGGTCCTTAAAGATATTGGTCTATAATTTTCTTTTCTTGTTGGGTCTTTTCCTGGTTTGGAATTAGGGTTATATTTGCTTCACAGAATGTGTTGGGAAGTATTCCTTTTTTTGCGATGTTTTGAAAAGGTTAAGTAATATAGGTACTATTTAGGTCCTTAATGGTTTGGTAGAATTCTGATATGAAGCCATCTGGTCCTGCACTCTTCTTTTTGGGAGGTTTCATATAGTTGATTCTGTTTCAATACTTGATATAGGTCTGTCCAGCATTTCCAATTTTTTCTGATTAAGTAGGAAGTTGGTGGGGTTCCAAGTATTGGTCAATTTCTTTCAGATTTTCATATTTCTGAGAATAAACGTTTTTGTAGTATTCATTAAGGACCCTTTGAATTTCTGAGGTGTCTATTGTTATTTCAACTTTGTCATTTCTGATTTAATTTTCTACTTTTGGTTAGGTTGGCCAAAGGTTTATCAATTTTGTTGAATTTTTCA